>QZLH01001272.1:22892-34458 GCA_003833135.1 Oehlia diaphana
CAAATTTTTTCTCGTGTCTTTATCAAAGATGATCCCTTAAGTTGGTTAAGTATCGGTTCTTTATAATTGATAAATTCTGCATTTAAAGCATTATATACAGATATAATGGTCTCTTTTGGTACAGCATTAATGAAAGATTGAACCAAGGCCTTTAAAAGTAATTGGAAAACCTCAAAGATAATACGTTGCCTTTCAAGTCATGATTTTATCTTATCTCCTTCTTTCTTATTCCTACGTCTTCCTTCTGCACTCTTTTTTTTTAATCCATAACAAGTATGTCAGGACGCAGAATAAAAATCTGAATCACTGTCAGTTGAATCAGATGAATCAGTTGAATTGGCAGAATCAGAAGAATCATGTGCGTAATTTGTTTTCTTCTTTTTAGATTTTGGACATGAACTTTTAATATGGCCAGATTTTTCGCAACTTGAGCATTTTTTTGATTTTGGCCTGCGCGTACTTGAACTAATACCAAATACCTGGTTGCCACGGTAAATATGATCAGGTGGTAAAATTTTATTAAGTTTTGTATCAATGAATGCTTCAAGATCTTCAATAGATATTTTACTTATATCGATATCTCTCAGAAGACCTAATTTATATCCTAGCGTGACTAGTCTCTGAAATGATACATCTTTTTGAGGACTTGAAAAGGAGCCAGATGAGTTAACCGCTAGTACTGCTAATGGTGGCACTACTAATGGTGGCACTACTAATGGTGGCACTGCAGATGGCGCGATCACAGAAATTTTAGAATTTTAAGTTTCTCAATATCTGCCAAAGATGGATTCTGATATGAAATTACAGGAGCGGACGCTATATCTGTCCTATATCTCTCAATTTCTTCCAATTTTTTCAGGATAGATGAAACTGAATTTTCTAAATCAATATGCTGCACTTCCATCTGATTATCACTGGAAAGGCCATTTAAGAATTGTTGTCATACTAATTCATTCTGGTTTAACTCTGGAAGAGTTGAATATGCAAGCCTAACTATTCTTCGTAATTTAGAATAGAATCGACTTATAGTATCATTATCCTAAACAATAGCATTAAATGAAAGCTTAGACTTTTCAGATATTATAGTAAGGAAGTAATAACTAAAACGATATAATACTTATCTGATACGTATCCTAGAAGCTACAATTGTACCTCCATTATTAGCATTAGAATTATTAACAGCTAAATCAGTAGGACGACCATCGGCTATTGACCAATCTTCATTCCATACAGTATGACTAGGTATAAAAGTAGCACCAGTAATAGTATTATCTCCACCCACTTGTCCATGTTTTGCAAGAGCTGTTCCTATAAATTGATTTGCTACAACACCCCCTATAGCACCATTATTCATTGCATTAATAGCGGCAAAATTAACCACACCAGTATTATCTCGAATATTTGCACATTCCCACTTTTATTCAAGCTTTGAGTTAAATATTTAAAGTATCAACTTTGATTAACTGGCGTTCTAGTGCTTGTAGCTCTTCTTCTTTTAGTGATACTGCTTCTAATGCATTCTTAAGTTTTACATGCAATTCCGCATTTTTTTGCCTAAGTTCTTCTATTTCAGATTCATGTCCCGAGATTACACCATATAGGTATTTTATATATTGTTCCTGTGATTGCAATGTACGTTCGAGTTTTTTAATCTGTGATTTTAACAATGTCGCTTCTGTCTGATCATGCATTGCGACTTCCACAGATTTTTATAGACCCCACCTTTAATAAACAAATTGAGCAAAATTATATTCTTCAGCGAATCTTTTATCGGCTAAGTGGATATTATTATGTTTCAGAAAAACTTTAGGCTAAGGCGCGGACGGAAGGGTATGATATTGATATTTCTGATGTTACAGAATAATTGCATAAACAGGCTGTATGGCAAACACACTCACTTGCACCCAAGTATATTCCACAGGTTTCTTTTAACAAAATTACATGACCAAATATGTATCATCAGGCAGATATCTTATATATGCCCCATGATACTGTAGGTAGAAAGTTATATAAGTACTGCCTAAATATTGTAGATGTACCTTTAAAAGATCACAGCTCTGCGCGTGTTGCCAAGGCATTTAAAAAGATTTATAGTAAAGCAGATTGTTTACTTATTTGGCCAAAAGTTTTACAAGTAGACAGCACATCAGAATTTAAGGATGAAGTTATCTGACTAATGGAAAAAAAAGGTGTACATATTCAGGTGGGTACTACTCATAAAAAAATCAGGCCATCATTGAACGATATAATCGAACTTTAGCAGAGAGACTTTTTAAAATACAGGATGCAAAGAAACTCCTTACAGAAAGTGTGAATACTGCCTGGGTTGAGAACCTTCCTGATATTGTAAATGAGCTAAATAATTCCAACACTCGTCTGCTAGGTATGCCGCCAGTTGAGGCAATTCAGAAGAATCAGGTATATGCACTACCCTCAAAAATTCACAAAGATAGATTAGTGAGTATAAATGAAACACAGTTACCCGCAGGTTCTTCCGTTAGATACTTACTTGATAACTCAGATTATAAAGGTAGAAGGTGCACCACAGATCCAATATGGTCTACTAAAATTTTTACAATTGAATCTTTGATGGTTATTGATGGGCAGCCGGTTATGTATCAGTTGATAGATGGACCTAAAAAATACTTTATTCATGAAGAATTATTAGTTGCGCCATCTGATATTATGCTGCCTCCTACTTATATATTATATTAATTTTCAAATTGTGATATCCTATAGTCTCCATGCGCATACATTGTAATATTATCTTGCACAATCCATTTTTTATCATCCATAGGGGATAATCCAACCTTCGACATTTCTATAACATTTATGGCGTACTTGTCAGATTGGATTGCTCTAAAGGTAACTGTATCATTATGCTTAGAATCGAAGAGTGCCTTATTATATCGCTTATAGTGGAACTCTTTCTTAACCACTTTTGAGAGGACACCTTTGGCTTTGCGGATTCCATATTTTGGATTGGTAGTTTCATCTCCTACCTTAAGAATGGAGTGCATCTTAAAATGGAGGCCGATAAATTCTGCGATTATTGTACCATTACATTCATCCTTAAATTTACCTGGGATTTTCATATTTACGTTAGCCTTATCACCCAATGCTTTTCGTACCGTGTGATCTTTAGGATAATCACTGAAGTCGAATTGGTCAGCCATATCTATGAGATCCGTATTGATATCCTCAGTTTGGATTTGTACAAGAAGTGAGTCTGTGTTTGTATAACCTAGCTGGATTTTTTCACCATATCGTACCTTAAAAGTATCATAGTAAAATTGATACATGCAGAGCTTTGAAAGGTCAAGAACACTCATACCCACATATGTTGGGCGGTTAAGCATTACCTCCACTTTTTGTCGATGGATTGCAACAAGATTTTCTGAGAATATTTTACGACCCTTGAATGCAGGATCTGAGGTAAGCTTTTTATATTTCCTGGGGTGGGTTTGGGGTTGTACTACTGAGACACATATATATTTTCTGAGATTTTCCATAGTTTTACCAAATATACTATTATTCATAAGTTTATAAAAGTCCTTCTCAAAATCGTTCTTAGCCTTAGCACGTTCGATGGTGTTGAATTCTATATATGGTTTCATTTATGGAGCCTGCTCAAACTTTATAGCTTCATAGACCTTCTTGATTACTAAGCCCTGGCTAACATAATACTGGAGATTTCTGTAATGGATTACATATTTATCCTTATCAAATAGGTTAGGAATAAGCTTATCTGTGGGTGTATATTGTTATCCTAAACATGTTATTATTTCTTGCTGCTTTTTACTAAGCCATTCCTTCTTGACCTTCATTCGTTCTGGCACGAGAGTGTTGTGAATGAAGGGCTTGGGAATATTCCAGTTTGACTTTAAGGATATATCTCTCAGAAGAATCATCTGATATTTTGTTATTCTCTATTTGCCTTTGGATGGCAGTTAACTCATCCCTTTCCTTTATCCAGAAGAAATTACTTGTAGGTAAGTATTGCAACATGGCCCATCCATATAGGTTATTTGCGTCTAAATATAGGATAGATGACTTGGGCTTATCTGCTATCCATCCTCCTCCCATATCCGGATTGTTTGCATGAGCATATCGTTTACTTACCATAGAGATTCCACCATGTAATCCTTGTTTTACTATCATATACATGTCCTGGTCAGTTATAAGATCTAATTTTTGCCCTGTCATGAAGAATAGTACGTATCATGCGAAGTCTGGTGTTGAGTAGTACTAGAGAGAATCTAATCCATATTTTTTCAAAGCCGTTTCTCGAAAATTTTGAAATATATTGGCTAGTAGGAGAACGTTAGTTTTGAGATAAATATCATGATAATCGTGCATTATTTTACACCCTGCTTTTTTCCATACATACTGTGCATATTCGTATTCTTTATCATTAATGTGAGTTTCATTAAGTTTGCTATAGAATACTCCTTTAGGTGGTAAACTAGTTTTTTCGAACTTATTCAAATCATTCATGTATTCATACGGATAGACACCTTTCTTAAGATAAATCTTGAGTAATTCGGGTGGTATTTGTCTTTATGTTATCTTAAAGTTTTCAGAATGTGCGAAACACCTACCTGCATCAATTCACTATAAATGTTGTGGGTTACTACATTCTTATGCTTTACATTTTTCTGCATCTAAGTTGGATGTTAATTTGTCGAGACTTGATTTCATGAATTGTAAGCTATCTATAAATCGAAGGGAACCTAACTTAAATGCTATATACTTTTCCATATTATAAGGGATAGGGTCAATATCATCCTCACATTCCATTGCGCCAATTCCTTGCGTAATTATATGTCCATCATATCCTGATAAATTGTGAAAGATTACAGGGATATGCATTTCACAAGGTTTTATGAATAAGTCAATATTACATTCTTTATGCGTCGCATCTCGATATATTCCTATAATATGGCAGTGGTCTCTTACTTTGTTTTCATTTAAGGGTTTGTGGCATATCCAGTAGTCTATTGCATTATTATAGTTTGCTTGCTCTTGGGTTGTTAATGGCATCATTTCCATTGGCTTTCTGAATTTGTTACAGATTACTTTAGCCTCTTTTAGCATTTTGATTACAAATTTCTGTGCTGCATTTTCTCCTGTGAATATCTTCTGTGATTCACTTACACCATTATATCTTACCTTAATATACGAGTATGAGCAGGGGATTTGCTCTTGTACTTTCTTGGTTTTCTTATCCTTATTTGCATCTGTGAGAGGTATATCCATTACTAAGGCTTCAAAATCTGCAACAAAGTAATATGGGACTTGCATGCAGCGCTTCTGTTCCTTAAACATATATACAGCATTTCCTTTCTCATTTGATGGCATGCAGTTGACCTGTGGAGTTTTCTTTAATCCACAACAAATCGCTACATGTTTGTCATGGATTTCTTGTTGTTGCGTGAAGTGAGAGATACACCATTGGCAATAAGGTTGCTTGTCTAAACCTCTTCAAAATCTTATGATTAGTTTCATCAAAATTTTACTATAGATTTATTATAATTTTGGCAGAGTTTCGGCAGTTTCAGCATTTATAATAAGTTTCAGCAGTTTCGCCTTTCTCCAGAATTTCACCAGTTTTTTAATATAACTTTAATATAGTTTCAGCAAAATTTTGCTTTTCGGCAAAACGCCATCTTGCCTAAACCTTTAGGTTTCGGCAAGCAATCTTAATCGGCAAACAAATGTTGTATGTTCATCTTTTGAACGCTTATTTACTAAGCGACTCATATTCTTAATCCAGCAATAGTGCTGCTTTTCCCCATTACTGATAAAAATTAAATCAATTATTTTACGACTCTCTGTATCATCCCTATCAGTAACATAGATTGAACTTAAGCGGTGATCGTGCCATTCACAGATACAAAGGGCAATAGTTGGATTTTATCACTCGAATCTTCTTAGAATTACCTCATCAGCTTGTACTGGGAACTCAATGCCTTCAAAGTTTAACTCATTTACATACTGACGATATTGATTAATACATTCTGCATTCTTTTTTACTGGATGTAATGCTGCTAGGATTGCCCACTGGAAGCATTTATTATCATCATAAGCTGGGTTTAATACTCCCTTTTTTGCGGTAAGATCTTTTGGAAGTGGTATGTGTCCTGCTCCTGTGGGTGGTTGGAATTGTGAGATTTCTATGAATACTTTTTCTACGCGATGGAATTTCCAACCTGATCCGTAATTTGTATAGCTTTCTACTTTCTGCATGATTCTTGCTAATGCGAAGTTAAATGTACCATTAATATCTGTTGCTGGGAGGATTGGCATATTTCTGGTTTTAAATGGTATATTATATCTGTAGATATATCCTATTTTATCTTTACTAAAGTTGCTATCTCTGAATAATCCCTCTTGGTAAAATTTTATTCGTCTTAGCGTGGCAAATATTCTAATTCTTATTTTGATTGACCCCAATCGATTTCATTCATTCTGAAAAATATTCTGGATTGTTTGACTATGTGCTGAGAGAAATAAAGCATAGTCATCCTTTTCAGGCGTTCCTATAGCGATATCAGCTATAAAGTTTGAATCTATTAACTCCTTTTCTATACGTACCTGATCGTGACGTATAAAGACTACTTCATAATGTAGGTCTGGGTCGATTTGCATTATGCGGGTTATCTCTTCATTGGTTACTATCACTTGTGCTTTACGAATTTGGCAGATCTTCTCCTTATATTCCTGCATTTTTGCATTTGAGCGTGGATATGGAATCTCTTGTAGTTGCACTCCTTTGAGTGTTGCCAAAGCTCTGTGAACTGTTTGCCTTTCTTGGGCCAATCTTGCTTGTCAAGTTGCCATCCTTTTTTATATAGGAGAAAGTTTTGTTCAATTTATTATTTTTTAAAATTCAAATTTTTCGTGACCTGCTACTACCCTGTGGCCTTTGGGTTTTATTTTTGTTAGCTATGAATATGTACAACTCTTTGGTTAACTATGAGTGTGCAGTTATTTCGTGGCTTAGACTTTGTGTGCTTATAAGTTATGTTTTTCTATGTGTCAGAGTGTGGATTGCTGTTCAGCCTTCGGCCTCATGTGCCTTTTGTTCGGCCTTTGGCCTCACAGGCACATTTTGCAATCTACTTGCTGACAGGACTGAAAACTAGCTGGATTGGCTTTTTAGGTATTTACTTATATATCAGAGGTGTGGATTGCTTAGTTCAGCCTTCGGCCTCACGTGCTCTTTATTCAGCCTTTGGCCTCACGAGCACGTTTTGCAATCTACTTACTAACTGAATTGTAAACTAGCTGGGTTGACTTTCTGGGTGGATTGGGTAGTAATATTCATAGTTTAAGATAAACGCTAAATTTGGATTTGAGTGCATTATAGCTAGTGTTCCAAAAAAATACCGATCTGATTTGTATCTGCAGATCTGATCAGAAACGGATCAGATCGGATCAGATTTTTTATGATCCGTGATCCAATCTGAATCAAAAAAATTTGATCCATTACGGATCGAATCAGATCGGATCAGTTATTCATTCAAATCGGATCAGATCGAATCAAATTCGAACAGATTCGGATCAGATCCAGATCAGATCTGAATAAAAAATGTTTCGCATAACGTTTTTTATTAAGACAATTAAAAACCATTTTGTGTAATATTTTTTATTAAGACAATTAAAAACCGTTTCGCAACAGTTTTTATTAAAATCATTAAAAAACTGTTGCAAAACGGTTTATATTAAAATAGTTAAAAAACCGTTGAAAAATGGTTTTTTTTAGTTATTTAAACCATTTTGCAACGGTTTTTATTAAAACAATTTAAAAAACTGTTGCGAAATGGTTTTTTTTAGTTATATGAACTGTTTCGCAACAGTTTATATTAAAATCGTTAAAAAACTGTTGCGAAACGGTTCATGTAACTAAAAAAAACTGTTTCGCAATAGTTTTTTAAATTGTTTTAATATAAACCATTGCGAAATGGTTTAAATAACTAAAAAAAACTGTTTCACAACAGTTTATATTAAAAACATTTAAAAAAATTATTGCGAAATAGTTTTTTTTAGTTATTTAAACCATTTCACAATGGTTTATATTAAAACAATTTAAAAAACTGTTTCACAATGGTTTATATTAAAAACATTTAAAAAAACCATTGCAAAATAGTTTTTTTTAGTTATTTAAACCATTTCGCAACGGTTTATATTAAAACAATTTAAAAAACCATTGCGAAACGGTTTTTTTAGTTATATAAACCGTTTTACAACGGTTTATATTAAAATCGTTAAAAAACCATTGCGAAACAGTTTTTTTTAGTTATATAAACTGTTTCGCAATAGTTTATATTAAAAACATTTAAAAAAAACTGTTGCGAAATAGTTTTTTTTAGTTATATAAACCATTTCGCAACGGTTTATATTAAAATTGTTAAAAAACTATTGCAAAATAGTTTTTTTAGTTATATAAACCGTTTTGCAACGGTTTATATTAAAATTGTTAAAAAAACTGTTTCGCAACGGTTTTTTTCGCTTAAATTGAAATAAAAATATTTCGCAACATTTTTTATTAAATAAATCTTTAAAAAAACGTTGCGAAACATTTTTTTAATTTCTGATTCAGATTGGATTCAGATCGGATCGGTTTTATCTGAATTGGATTCAGACTGAATCGAATCAAGTTTATTACGGATTCGGATCGGATTGGATCCAATTATTTTTGATCCGAATACAGATCAGATCAAATCTAATTTTTTTTGATCCAAATTCAGATCGGATCGAATTCATCTCAAATCTGATCTGATTCGATCTGTTCAGAACACTAATTATAGCCCTCTTTATTTTTTGTATGCTTGATGCTGTTAGGAAGTTTCAAACTGCTTTAGATTACCTTGTATTTTCATGATTGAATTCGACTTTGGAGTGCTATTAGGCAATTTATCTATATTCTATTAAATCACTTTTTAGAGTGATTCTAGCATACTTTTTTCTTATTGTATGCTATATGCCCTCAAAATGATGCTATAAGGCTATAAACCTTACACACCTTTTTACTATCCTAGCGGCTATCGGAAACTAAGGATGATAGCATAGGAGGGTGTACCTGATTTTATATAGCAGGATTGACTTACTGAACAGTTTGGAGGGTTGGAAGCGAAGGTTAGCTTTTATGGTTAAATTTAACTTTATGGGCGGATTGGAGGGTATTTTGGCTCTATAGTAAGGTGGACTTAAATGGCTGATTAGCGGGTACTATGGGAAACTTAATGGTAAGGCTGTATGACTGAAAGAGAGCAAAATGGCGGGTAAGCCAGAACTGGTAAATTCATACTACTAAAGGTTCTAATTTAATATCAAGAACTTCTGAATATATCGGATGATCAAATCTAAGATTTTTTACATTTATATTATTAAGTTCCGTTTCTATCCTCTCCTACATATTTTTCTCATAACTTATGCTTCCATTTACACACTATCCAACGTTACATTTTAACGACCGTAAATTTGCATTTGTATCTTCATGCCAAGCTTCAGTATCAATTACTAACGCTTTCATTTCAGAAAGAGAACATAAGTTTTCAAATGCAGTCAAACTCTAAAAATATTATTAAAAAATTAGTTCATCAAGATTTACTTGATAATCACACTAAATTCTATATTGTGGGATCAGATTAAGTTTCTATTTTCACATAAACTATCAATTGCTAACAGGATATCTTATATAATAGCATATATGTAATTAGCTATTACCATATGGGAAGTAATAATATTACAATGAACACAGTGCATTCACTAATATATAGTACATGCCAGAAAATCTAAAAATACAAGTCATTATATCCATATATATTTATCATAAAAATAATTCATCATCATACCTGTTTCGCTAGTTTTTTTCCTGTACTAAAACTTTGAAGTTTCTTTCTTCACTCGATATCATTTAAGGGATTTGTTTCAAAACTTTCTCTAAGACATTCGTGAAGTTCTCCACCTCTTTTTCAAGAATGCTGTTCATTCACCTTGTTCTACTCATATATATAACGCTATGGATATTCTAATGATATCAAGGAGTTCTCTGGGTAAAAGAAATTCTTTCATATTTTAATATAATAAGAAGTTATATGTTAGTGAAAAGCTTGCTAGGCGGAGTAAAAAATAATGTACAGTAAATTTCAATACTTTTTTATCATACTGCCTTTTTAAATGTCTCGCATTTCCATATTCTCATTTCTTTGAGCTCGAGTTCTGTGTTTGAAAAGAGATAGAAGAAATATGCAAGGCAATTTACACTAAAATTTTGTGTTCAAGAATAAGGGCATGTGGAATGTGCATTGAAGATTTTAACATTTACAAAGGTGCTAGGAATAAAGTATATATATATTTTTTTGTTCACCTGACCGCTTATTACTAAGACTTGGCAACATTATATAAATATATTCTACTTTGTATGTAATAAAAACAGCCCATCATTCTGGAGTAAATATAAATATTAGTAAATGTTATTTCACTAAATGTTATGTTTGTAGGGAAAAAATTTGAAATATTTTAGGAGGATCGATTTATATGTGAAATTATTTCATCACACAAGCATAGTTTCACAGATGATTTGCAGACTATCACATATTACATCATATATACTTTAACGAGCACTCAGTTTTTGTAGGCGCAGTTTTTTGTATCATGAGTGGAGGTGACAAATAAAATTTTGACACTAAAAAAAATAAGTCCTTAATGTTTTTAAACTCGTAGCTGCACGTGATCAGGTGACACTTAAATGTTATTTGTTCTTTATTTGATAAAGATCAACAAAAACTACGCCCACAAAACTTAAATACCTTTAACGAGAATCTAATTTATGTTGCACATGTCTACATGCATTGTGGCTGGACAATATTAAGATAATATTTTGGATTATTCATTTCACAAAAAAAATAAATTGATTTATTGTATTGTTATAATAATTATACATATAGTAAATATGAATATGTAACATACCATTTTAATAAAGAATCTATAGTCCAGAAAATTTGTTGCACATGCTCACTGTTATTGTTAAAATCTGAAAAATCTATAATAGTTAACCCTTCATTGTTCAGGATTTGCTAGATATTTTAGCATAATAGACCAATTACCATAACTACAAATCTATAACCTTGTTGAATAAAAGTAACTATATATGTTACAGTATTTAGTCAAATATATAACTGGTCTTTCTTCTTTTCTGCCCAATCATGTGAAGTATAATGATAATACAAGCCACGCAAACTAGGTTTATTCTGATGATAAGCAGGTACATCTCTAGCTAGAATTCTTTGACCAAAATAGTCTACATATCGATCATCAGGAATTCTTATACACTACCCTACAAAAAGTATTCAGATTTTATAAATTTTACTTAGTAAAACATAGTAAAATTGATGATTTTCAGGTTGCACAAAAGTTTACGGATTTTCAGTAAATCCACCTGAAATTTTTTTTATTATGAAGCTGATCAATTGTAGTTTTAAAGTATTGAAACAAAAAAAGAAGTTTTTTTTTAACATAAAAAAATGTTCTCATTGTAAAATATAGGTAACAATTTTTA
>QZLH01001273.1:3246-13857 GCA_003833135.1 Oehlia diaphana
CACCTTAGGGAGCAAAAATCATTCAAATTGAATCACTACATGTAAAGTAATTAATGATCAAATTTAGATAAAATTCAATAAATATACTGAACGTAATTACTGAACAACTAGTAATTAAATTCACTTGATTTTAGATTCATTAGATAGATCTTAATTTTCTCTTTCAAATGAATATAAATTTATTTACATAGCTTATTTCTACAAAGAATTATCAATGATTTTGTCATGAAAGTTATATTTAATCTATTAAATTTTAATGATATCTTTTATTAAAAAAAAATTAAAAATTATATAATTAATTAGTTTTTTTTGCATTATTTAGTATAAATTTAATATTCTTATATAAATAATAATTTATATTTGCTTTAATAAATTATTTTTGTGTAAAAAAATTAGATTTCAACAATCAGTCCATATGATTGAAAAGGGGACTTGTCCTCTCAATTTTTTGTTTTTTATTTACCCAGTGTATTTGCCTGGCTATAAGTAGGTGAGCTTGTAGAACAGGACTTTTTTTTTCAAGTTAGGGTCAGTTGCCAGTTTTTCTGGTCCTTAATGGTGAGCATTTTTTGGAGATGTCTTACATTTAGTTGTTCGAATATGCTTCTTTCTGTATTTCCCGCCTAGCTTCATATAAAATAAAATTAAATAAAATAAAATAATTCAGGAAGTGATGGGGCTACACTTTTAAATGAATTATTTATCAACAAATGCTTTATAATCGATATAATTTATTTATTATTGTAGATTGATAATAAAACACAACTGATTGCACAAGCATTTGTACAAGATAAAACCTTAGAAAGATATCTTTAGATTTTACAATGCCTAAAACGAAATTCCATTGAACCAGGTGTAATAATTACTAATGCAGACTCAGTGATGACCAAACACCCATCATATGCATTGTATATTCATATTCATCAAAATTTACCTCATAAATTAAAAGGTATATTGGAAAAGGATAATCATGTAACCACATGAAAATCTAATTAGATTTCCTGATTTTCGCGATTTTTAAACAAACACTTCTAATAAATTTTTTTGCCATCTCTGATTTCTAATGCTTTCTTAGTGATAATACAAAACTTCTACAGTAAAATAAGCATCTACTAAGTTTCAAGTATATTACTTACCAAATATTTACTGATTTTCAAACTATAAAATTTTTTGTTTCTTGAAGATTTTCTTCTAAATATTTTTTTATCAGTTATTATGGCTAAAACTTTAGCTGAGGATCTCAAATGGCGCATTATACTTCTACATAATGATGAATATTCAAAAGACAAATGGCTAATTTACTTTATATTGGAGAAATGTTAGTCAAAAAAGTTATTCATATATATGCAAAGTGGGGTTGTGTAGTAAATCCACACCAGGAAGAAAAAAAGTTTTTAGTAGAAGTGATATGAATGTAAGTATAATTTGAAATTGTAAATTAGACCAAATACTTGTTTGATAGTCAAACTTATATTATAATTTGCGAATATTAGGTGTTGTGTGATATTGTTTATGAACATGCTGATTATTATCTTAATGAATATATTGAAGAAATGCAGGCACGAACTGGAAAATGTGTTTCTGTTTCAACTCTATGGAGATCATTGGCTTATTGTAGTATTAAATGTAAAAAGGTATAGTATTATACATAAAAAGATAATTTTTTAGTTTTTTTTTAAAAAAAATTAGCAAGATAATAATAATATTCAATTCATTATTATATGGTTACATAAAGCTACTTCAGAAAGAAATGAATTGCTAAGAGGTGAATTTATTGCATTTATAGGTCGGTATTTATGAATGAATCATTGAAAGATGAACGTACTTCAACACGTTTTTATGGCTAATCTGAAATCAATTCAAAAGTAATAAAAAAAGGTGGTTTTCATTTAAGGCAAAAGGAATTATCCACTTCCAAGAATTGATGAATTATTAGATTCATTACAAAATGCACAATGGTTCACTACTTTAGATTTAGGGCGGAAGATCAGGAAAAAACAGCTTTTATTACAAAATTTGGGACGTATGAATTTAAAGTTATGCCTTTTGGACTTTGCAATGCACCTGCAACATTCCAGCGAACTATGGACAAAGTTTTACATGGAATAAAAGAAAAGTTTGTTTTAGCTTATCTTGATGATGTCATTATATATTCAAAGACTTTTAAAGTTTTGAATAGAATTTGTAAGGCAAATCTAAAATTAAAAGCAGAAAAATGTCATTTTGCAGCAGCTGAACTTCAATTTTTAAGTCATGTTGTAGGAAAAGAAGGTGTTAAACCAGATCCAAAAAAAGTTGACAAAATGATTAACTATCCAGCACCTATTATTCTCTTATTATCGATGCTTTTTTAAAGATTTTGCTAAAGTTGCTGATCCAATGTACGAATTATTAAAAAAGGATGCACCTTATGAATGGATAAATCTACAACAGGAAGCATTTGAGAATTTGAGAGAAAAATTAACAACAGCACCTATTGTACAATATCCAGATTTTTCTGATGCTTCAATTATAGGACTAGGCACAGTATTAGCATAAAAAGATGGTGATTAAGAGTATGTGAGAAGAATTATGCCATTACAGAATTGGAATGCCTTGCAATTATTTGGGCAGTTAAATATTTTCAACATTATCTCTATGGAAGTAAATTTATCATTATCACCAATCATGCAGTAACAACAGAAAATAATAATAAATGATTAGAAAGATGGAAGATCGCCTTATCAGAATACAAATATGATATCATATATCAGAAAGGAACTAAACATGCAAATGCTGATGCATTCTCTCGTCTTGACTCAACCTCAATTAATAATCACACCAATTCTTCAATTTTATATAACGATCATGGATGAACAACTTTATAATGAATTAATATTATTTTTAACAACTCTCACTTTTATGGATGGTATAACTGATAAATGGAAACCCCAAATTCAAAAGAACTCAATCCAATATATTTACCAAAATAATACTTTATTTAAGAAGACAAAAGATGGTATAAGAAAAGTAATTCTACGTGAACAAGTAGAACCTATTTTATATTATTTTCATACAGATATGAGCAGAGCTCATCTAGAAATGGATGCTATAATTGGAAAAATCAAAGATCGATATTATTGGCCACAGTTAGGAGAAAATGTAAAAGAATATATAAGAACTTGCGATATTTGTCAAAAAAGAGGACCTACCAATCGGTAAGAAGAACTCATACCAATACCAGTTAAAGGACTATTTCACAGGATAGGAATCGATATTAAAGGACCATTACCAATTACCAGTAGTGGAAATAGATATATCATCGTTGCCATGGATTATTTTACAAAATGGCCAGAAGCAAAAGCAATATCCAATATTAAAGCAGAAACAGTAGCTAAGTTTATCTATGAAGAAATTATTTGTAGATATGGAGTTCCACAGGAGATACTATCAGATAGAGGAACATCATTTATGAATAAATTAATTGATGAATTATGTGAAAACTATCAAACTAAACATCATCTTACCTCAGCTTATAGACCTCAAACAAATGGAATGGTTGAAAGATTTAATTGAACAATTGGTGAATGTATAGCAAAATTGATTCAAGATAATAATAAGGAATGGGATCAATTAATTGATGCAGTACTTCTAGTATATCGAACAAAAAAACATAATACTACAGGAAAAACACCATTCTATTTAACTTATGGACGAGAAGCAACTTTACCAATTGATTTAAAAATTCCATCACAAATATCTCAAGATGAAAAGAACCCAATGCAAAGGAGAATTTATCAATTAATAGTTGAACTAGAAGAAGAACGAAATGATGTTTCGTTAAGAATTGAAAGGGAACAAGCAAAGCAAAAACAAGTATATGATCAACAGGGAATTTCAGAAAATTTCTTAGCAAAATTAAAAAATAAGTGGATAGGACTTTATTTTATTCATGAAGTACTTAATGATAATGTTTATAAACTTAGAAATTTAAATGGAAAATTAGTTAAACATGTAATTCACAGAAATAGACTTAAGAAATATTATGAGCGAAGATTGGAACCAATAGTTATAATTTAAAGAATTATAAAAAGTTCTGAAAAGTTTTATTAAAAATAAGATAATTATTATTGTTTATTATTATTATTATTATTAATATAATTAGGACTGTCAGCAACAAATATTTGATCGTAAGAAGAAGAAGAGAAAGATGAAGATGAAGATGAAGATGAAGTTACAAAGGAAGGTGATTCGGGTACATTATTGTCAACAACAATCATATCATATTTACTTATGACACTCATCGCATAATAATACCTATTCTCAAAATATTTCAAACTAGACATAGCTAATTTAGTATCCCTTTTTAGTTGTTTTACTTTGCTCTTTAACTTGACGATTTCTTCACCTTGTTGAATAACTTTCTTCTGAGTATCCCAACATTCTTTTTGAGTGATGGCCCAAAGTTCATTGTGAAATTGTGCTTTTTCTTGTTATTGATAGATTTGCCCAGATTGTAAAATACCAAATTCCGTCAGACTTGCAACTTTTCTTGTAAGGAATTATTTTCAGATTGTAAAGAAATATTTTCAGATTGTAACATTTGAACTTGATCTTGTATTATTAAATGGGAAAGTAGAAACACCAAGTTAGTCAAAGACTAAGTGAATAAATCGATAGTCCAAAAAAGGGGAGTCCATTCAAGACTAGATATCCTGGAGGTACAAGTACCCCATCTGCAAGCTGAAAAAAAAGATCAACTATTCAAGAACAGGATAAAGATCAAAATCTTGTCTACAGGCTATCCCCATTCAAGAAACATTTTAAGAACCTTGCGTGCAATACTCACCTTCAAGTTGATGAAGTTGTGATTTATGAGCAGTCTCTAGTGACTTAAAGCGGACTTGTAATTTCTTTGAAGATGTTTTTAAATAACGGCAGACCATTTTTAATAATAAGGGTGTTAAAAGAAATATGTAAACCTTGACAAAAGTGATATATGCAAAAAAGATTTTGTGAAAAGTGAAGAAAGGGGAAAAGAAAAATTAAGTTCTTAAATAAGAAAAAGACACGATGCGAAAAAATACGTTCGATTTGAAATAATAAAAAGAATGCGAAAAATTTAATAACAGCTGATAATTATTACATGTAAAATTAATTAAGGAGAAGGAAAAGTTATTTTTAGAATAAGAGGAAATGTTTCAAAATAGTAATACACGATTAATTAATTTAAGGGGCAAAATTAATCAAACTAAATAAGTGAAACAATAAGGTCGTGATCTGCCAAAATTAGTAATCAATTATTAGTAACATTAATTAATTAAGTGCGATAATGAATTTTTATTTAAAGACGTGTTCTATTTTGTTATGATTTACTTTTTCTCATCATGACACCTTACAAAAATTGTGTTACAAGACTTATTAATTGAAGGCAATAGTTCATACGAATTACAAGATAAACCTTATTCAAATGAAATAAACGATAAAACAAAAATTAATATCACTTACCGATATTTATTAAATGCTCAATGGCTAAAACAAAGAATTTCAGCCTTAGTTTTTTCAAACAAAAGGAATTAACTAAGAAGCAAGTAAGACAAATTGTCTCAGAATATTATTATTAGATTTCTGTTCATGTTTATTATATTTTTAAAACAAATCCTATTCAGATTTATTATACTGTTAATACTACTGTTAATTTGATAAGATCTTTAAAACAAAATGAAATTAAACAATTGGTATTAGAAATTTAAAGACTCACAGGAGTTTGTTCTTTAAGGGGGGAAAGTGTTAAAGTAGAAATGTGGCGCAGTAATTTTATGTAGATCATTTTGAAGATCATTTTGTAAATCCCTTGATTTTTTTGATTTATTTGATTTATTTGATAAATGATAAATTTGATAAATTTGATTTATTTATTTTATTAATTTTATTTATTTTATTTATTTTATTTTATTTATTTATTATATTTGTTTTATTTATTTTATTAAATATTCTTAATTTTTATTTTATTATAAATAGTGCTAGGATTTTATCAAGTTGAGGGAGTAGTTAATTAGTAAGTAAGAAAAGTTAATCAAATCAAGTGAATTAGTCAGAATTGTATTGTAGTTTTCAAGTTATACAAAAAGAGTATTATTCCCAGTAGTATAATTCAAGATAGTTAATTTTGCAACTAAGAGATTATCTATACTGTTTTATCATACCTAAAATCTTACATTATTTTAACAAAAACCTATTTCTCTTTAACTGAACATCCAACATTATTTCACATGATTAAATTGTGATCAACTTAAGACTTTCTTATTAAATTAAACTCTAGTTAACCTGTTAATTAACAGGATAACACTATATTTAAAATCTTAATCTGATCTGCAAATCCAAATTTAAAATTCAAATCTGATCCAATTCAAATCTGAATCTGATTTGAATCTAGTCTAAATTCAATTTCAGTCAGATCAGATTTGAATCAGATTAGATTTGATACAAGTAAAAATACTGTTACAGTTTTGGTAATTTTTTTTTATTTTTTACAAGTAAAAATGCCAGAACTATTAGTTTTAGCTTTTTTTTTGCATTTTTACAAGTGAAAATGCTGAAACTATCAGTTTTGGCAATTTTTTGCATTTTTACAAGTAAAAACATCAGAACTATCAGTTTTTGCATTTTTCTTTTTATTATTACATGTAAAATACTGGTGATTTTCTTTTCATTTTTACATGTAAAACTTACATATTT
Organism: Oehlia diaphana; assembly: GCA_003833135.1. NCBI lineage: Eukaryota > Fungi > Glomeromycota > Glomeromycetes > Glomerales > Glomeraceae > Oehlia > Oehlia diaphana. The sequence goes on from QZLH01001273.1 coordinate 9,964, forward strand.
GAATTACAAATTACGTTTTTAACTGATGATTTACCAGGCCATGTATTACAAAAAGGGAAGGTATATATTAAACAAAACCTTACCAATGATCAAATTAATGTTTCAGATATTCAGAAAAGAATTATTCAAGGTGATAATCATATGGCTGATAGAATCATGCAGTTTGGAGAATGGTTACATGAATTTTGTCAATTCTGGAATATGCAAAATAATGAACTGTACGATATAACTAAATAAATAGATTTACAAGGCTTGATCTTTTTCATGTTTAGTGCTGCTGATTTGCACTGGCCCAAATTATATAAGCTTATGCTATCCAGTGGTAATTCTGACATTTAGACCAAATATCATTACCAAAACATTGTTGACAAACCTCATTTCGCAGTTTGGTTTTTCAGTAAGCAATTTGAAATATTTCTCAATGATATTCTATAACAACAGTGGAATTTGGAGGATTGGTGATACAGGTTTAAAGATGTTAGCCATAACTGTAATATTAAGACACAGTGTCGTATGTAATAGGTTGCAACCTATCTACATTAAAAAGCAAAAGTTGTAATGCTGTAATTAGATTGTAATGCCATAATTAGGTCATAATACTGTAATTAGGTCATAATACCGTAACTAATCCGTAATGCCGTAATTTTGAAATTAAGTATGTAATTTCGGCCAGAATTATACACTTAATTTTAGCAGAAATTAACAAATTTCCTAAAAAGGGGAACGTCTAAAGCGGAGCAGAGTCACGTGATATGCCACGTATTTGCACCGCCATACGGCTGTTTATTTATTTATTTTTTTTTTAAAAAAAATTTTTTTATCAGGCTCATTCTTTCTTTTAAGCCTTAGGATTTACAAATCATGTAAACCTTTTCCCTCGTCCTTTTGTTCATTTTATAAATAGCATCGTACTATTTTCATATTAAGTTCACGTATTTCAAAAAAAATATTGTAAATATTTTTTTTTTTGTTTTTTTAAGTTTTTTTTATTTAGTCCTTTTTCTTTTTACTAATATTAAACTTATAAATTAATAGTTAAACATTTTTTCCGTCTTTTTTGTTGTCATGTCTGTCTCTTCGGTTAATACTTCCGCTACCACTTTGGTTGCCGCGCAAATGACAAATATCACTTCAGAAGAAAAGCGGAATCTTCTTTTTGATGTAAATTGCTCTTTGGAAGTTCAAATGAAGGATTTCGATGAAAATTGGTGGCCATTAGTTTCAAATATATGGACACAATGGACTTCATATAAACAAGTAAATGGAAACTTTTGGAAGATCTTTACTTGCCGTTTTACAAAGCATTGAGACTCTAGTACACGACAAAAAGAAAATATTTCTAATGAAAAACACCGAATAACGAAGACAAGACCATCTGGATTATGTCATGCTAAAATTAAAGTTGAATGGTTAGTCTCGTTGAAAATAGTTAAAGTTGGACGTTATAAAGACTTTTCCAACTATACACACTCATTGTTAGATGTTGATAGGCTTAAACGTCCTCAAGTTATTCGAACTTTAGTGGAAAAAGAAGCTGTCAAAAATTATTTGCCTCCGGCAATTACTGCTGCCGTTAAGTCTTGGTGCAAGTGCACAAGAATTGAAGCGCAAGGAAGTAACGAACATTAAGTATAAAGTTTGTGGACCTATGGAAGTTCATCTCATTAGCAATTCTGATTTAAAGTTAGATATTTCACAATCAGTATCGTATTTAAAAGAGCAAGAATATCAAGTTGAGATTTATCGTGTCCACCAACGATCTACTAAGGGCATTGTTTTTGCACACCCTGAGCAACTTGAGAAACTTGAGAATCATGGATGGTTGACTTTAATTGATTCCACCCATAAAACAAATAGATATAATTGGCGTCTATTTACACTGTACGTTCGTGACACTTACGGATGCTGGAATATAGATGCGCACTTTTTTGTGAGCAGTGAGGATAGTGACACTGTTGCAGAAGCTTTAAAAAAAATTCGCAGCTATTGCCGTTGGACTCCCTGCTACATCCTATCTGATCAAAGTAGTGTTGAGTTTAAATGCCGGTGAGCAAGAGTGCGAAGTATTACTTTGTGTTGTACATATTATGCGGACGTGGATGTCGAAAATTCATGAAAAAAAACCCCGTGATGTTATGATCGTGGCAATGCATAAAAGGACAAAGATTGGTTGCGAAAAACTGATCCAAGAAGCTATTAACAACTGTCCTGTTCCTACTATTCAGAATTATATTAGAAGGAATTACATGAGAAATACACAACAATGGGCATTGTAGGCGCGCCAACATTCCCCTTTGCTTTTGCAAGTCACCTCCACAAATCCGTTAGAATCTTACCACAGTGAATTGAAAAGGAAAACATCGTCCTTACATGGTTTAATTGGTAAAATTTTACTTTTTTGTTGTTTTTTCCACCCTTCCACCTCTTATTTTGATGCTTGAATCTATAAAATTTGCAATTTTTTTTCTTCTTTTCCATATTAAAGGTAATTACATACTAACACGAATTTTCTATGTGACGTTTGCTTATTTACTCACTCAGACACTCACTTTTTGTTTATTCATTCATCTTAGGTGCCGTCCATAATATCGTTGCCATTGATTGTAAAAAACAATCTAATTCCAAAAGTGCCGCCTTTGACTTTCGTGTCAAAAAAGTATCAGCTTATGGTGTAGAAAAGGATATTATCGAGGAGATTCACAAATTCCCCTTACCATTTCAACATCTACTTATTAAAGAGGCCTGTGCCATAATGGATAGATTGGAGAAAGGTAAAGGTGCACCAGGTTTGACTTCACTTGATTGTCACTGTTTGTTTTGCAATCGATACTTGTTACCGTGCAAACATATTTTTCACGAACATATGTATGGAGACGTGAAATTATTAACTACTGATGTATGGAGAATGTTTCAGAAAATATTTGAGGAGAGCGGGTTTGAAGTATATGAACATTGTGAATTAGTGATAGAGTTTGTACAAACAGAACAACAAAAAAAAGCTGAAAGTCGGAAACTTACTGTGTTCGAATTGACTGAAAGAGTCCGCGATAGATACTGGAGTGTTGAAGAGGGGGTAATGCTGAGAGAACAGAAACTTTTATTTCTACATTAGAAGCCTCTTTAAATTCTATTATCATACAATTTAAATAATTATAATAAAATATTCGTGAAAATTTGGTGGTTTATTTTTTTGAAATTTGATTTTTTTTGTTTTTTTCATGGTATTTTTGAAATTTCAATGGTTTTTCTAAAGAAAAATTTGCTTTTTCGTTATTTTTCATGAAAATTTCATGATTTTTTTGCGAAATTTTTATGGTTTTTTTTAGTTTTATTTTATTTTTTTTAATATGAACGATTAAAAAAAAAAAAATTTTTTTCATGGAAAAATTTTTTTAACATCGTGGCTTGTGGCTTGTAATAATTGGTTAAGTCACGTGACTCTGCTCCGCTTTAGACAACCTCCTAAAAAGGAAAGTGATATTACACAATATTCCAGTGTTGTTCCTGCTAAAATCAATTTTTGTGGAACGGCTATCGCCAAAAAAGGAAAGACCTGCATTTCCGTTTGGCTGAAATGATTTTTGGCTGAAATTACAGATTTAACTGAAATTACATTAATTTCGGCCAGAATTGTATTTTGGAATTCAGAATTCGGATTTCAGATTTTAAGTGTGACTGCATAATTTCAATTTTAAAGGGTAAATAATAATAAAATAATTAAAAAATTTTTTTGTAAAAAAGTTTATATGTAAATTATGCATAAAATCATTTAATTATTACAGATATTATGCTAATTTAATATAATTTTTTTGAAAAAAACTTAAAAATTTCCCACCTTCCACCTCCGACCACCCACCCTTAGGGATTTTGGTTCATTATATAATTTTTTTCTTT
>QZLH01001273.1:14378-25993 GCA_003833135.1 Oehlia diaphana
AAAGGGTAAATAATAATAAAATAATTAAAAAATTTTTTTGTAAAAAAGTTTATATGTAAATTATGCATAAAATCATTTAATTATTACAGATATTATGCTAATTTAATATAATTTTTTTGAAAAAAACTTAAAAATTTCCCACCTTCCACCTCCGACCACCCACCCTTAGGGATTTTGGTTCATTATATAATTTTTTTCTTTACATGAACGCGTAAAAAAAAATGTGACGCATCTTATGTACCCATAAAAATTAAACTTACACGACATATAAACTTTTGTAATTTTACTTTTATAATTCATTACTTTTGTTTTAAATTTTTATAGTATTAAAAATTATGACTTTACAGCCTAATTATAGCATTACGGCCTAATTACAGCATTACGACATAATTACAGCATTACGGACTAATTACAATATTACGAAAAGTGTCATAACTGTAATGCTGTATACCGTAATATTATGGCATTAGCAAATCAATTATGGCTAACATCTTTATACAGGTTCGAATGGCAGCATCATGGCAGTATTCATGTGATTCTAAGTCACCTATGGTGTACTCATGCCAACAGGAGTTGCAGACTTTAATATTGATGGAAGGGCTAGCAATACCAATAATTAATGATTTCAAGTATCTTGAAATTAATGGTGAATGGCTGAGAATAAATTAAGAGATGTGAGATATGTAATAATTGATGAGAAAAGTATGGTTAGTCACCAAATGCTTGCTTTAATCAACATGTGGCTCTGGCAAGCTTTTACAGAATATAATAATGAACTATTTGGTAGCAGATCGGTTATTATGTTTGGTGATTTCAGCCAGCTTTCACCAGTCCTTGATTTTCCTATATATGCTAATACCAAGTGAAATGCATTATCTAATAGTGGCTTTGCAGTATATAAAAAGTTCAGTAAAGTGTATATTCTTAAGACTATTCAGTATCAATTAGGGAATTCTAAAGAGCAGCAGGAATTCAGAAATATTCTATTGAGGATGCGTAATGGAGAATCTACCATAAATGATTGGTTCTGACATTTTTAGTCTTTCTAACAAAGTGGTTTGAAGTTAATGCAGTGAATATAGATTGCTAAAATTTAGGCCAACATTCAGAAGGTAACAAAGCAAACATGAGATATATTAATGGCAAACTTGCATACAGAAAGTAGACTAGTCAATAGATCGATAGGAATAGTCTGAGATATAATATTTGAAGAAGACTAAGGATCTTTTTTACAATTACCATTGCTAGCTTAGGTGAAAGAGTTGTACTAATTGTACCAATTAAACACACCTGGACTGGTAAATCTAGAGTCTTATATTTATGCAATCATGATGCATAAAAGCCAAGGTCTCTCATTAAATAAGGTTATAATAGATCTTGGTGACAAAGAGTTTATTACAGAACTTTCTTTTGTGGCAGTGTTTTGAGTACACGTAATAACACACTAGAAGATCTTCTTTTCAAACTATTTATTTAGCTTTAAGAAACTTCAGTACATTAAAGATAGCAAAAGGCTATTCAAGAGGGTTGACAAAGAAAAACGTTTAGTTTTCATAACAATCTAACAACAAATAAAATTTAAATTTTATTCTATTTTTTTTATAATCAATAATCAATTCTAATTTTAGATTATTTTTTTTTGAAAATTTTTATTTCATACCAGGGGATACCAGTATCCTTTCTCAAATTTAAACTCTAATTTTTAAAATATTCAAATTCTGATTTAAAAATTCACTTTTTATTTACAAACTTTTTAAATAAATATTAATTAAGAATAAAAACGCAAATTGATAAAGCAACAAATGAAAAAATAAAAAATAATGAAACATAAATTTTTAGATTGTACTAATTATAAGTTCGATTTAACCATTAAATTTTCTTGATCAAAACAAGCATCACCTTCTTTATTGTTACTTAAAGGACAATTTTGGGAGTCATGATACCAAGATTTGCATATGCCACATTGCCGCTTGTTCTTCTTTATTAACCTTTTCACATTTTCATCTTAACTACTTGAAAATTTAGCAATTACAAATGGTTTAAATAAGATTTTTGAAGAGCTTTTGCAAGACTTTATTAAACAACAATTGAGAATGAAAATAATGAACAAATTGAATATAAAATTGATATTTCTAAGATATCAAATTCAGCTAGACATAAAGGTAAAGGTAGACCTGCAAATAAAAGGTATCTATCGTCTATTGAAAATCATTCTAAGAAATATGCCAATTTAAGTAGTCAGTGATCTAAATCAACTACAATAAAAATACTTAAAGGCATTGAATATTTGTTAGTCTTACATGTGTTGTCTGGAGTGAAGCGAAGGACTATATATGTTTTTAAAGAACTATGTCAAATAGTGTCACATAATGATATCCGGTTGTCTGCACACATCACGTTATTGAAATTTGTGCTACATCAGATGAAAATAAATTTGTGTTACATCAGATAAAGGTTTATTTATAACTTTTTTTTCACTCTGGACTTACAACAGTTTCTGTTTTTTAGTATCGTAACTAAGATCCTAGAAAACCTATTATCAATACCCTCAAAATCAAGATTAAAATACCAACCAGAATCCTCTGTTGTAATTTTATAAGATGTTTATATATCTAAGCATCAGTTTTGAATTTGTGCATCATATTATAAAGATCTTGATGATAAATTTCTTGATCTGGAAATTTCTTTCTTAAAATTCATTTTAATACTGTAATACCTAACTGGCAATTTTGAACTAAAAAATGAATCTCTTCTTTTACATCAACAGGTATTTCACACAAAAATAGAGCAAATTGATGAAGTAATTCTTGACTATTTAATGTATAATTATATTCTTCAAGAAATTTGTTAATAAAAACTAAATTTGAACATTTTCGATACGAAGCATTTAACAAAAAATTATATTCTATGCAAACTCAAACCTTTTTTTAGGTACATACTTACCTTCATGATGACATTTGTAAGTTTTTTGAGCATATACATCATCTTCTTTTTCAACACGATCAATTTTTGTTTCAAATTCCATTTGAGTTGCATATCGTTTTAAACATTGCTCAAGTATGTCAAATGAAAAGTTTGTCAACTATACAATTCTTTTAAAGACTATCTTCAACTTCATCATCATCTTCAAAACTATTACATTCAGATAAATTGATCTCATTTTCAAAATCAAAATCATTGATCTCTTCAAACATCTAAAAAAATTAAAGCGTAAACAATTAGTAAACAATCCTCTAGTAAATATACCTAACCCTAACCCTAAGTAATTCCTAACCAACACATCTAATCCTAACCCTAATCCTAAGTAATTTCCTAACCAACGCACCTAACTTAACCCTAACCCTAAGTAATTCTATAGCAAACGCAACTCTCACTCACTATGTATAAAGATTATTAAATTTTAAAAGTTGTTCATAAAATTGTGTTTAAGTGAAATTTTTGTGTTCAGAAAAAGTTCATAAAATTGTGTTTAGGTGAAATATTTATTGAATAAAAAAGAGTATTTATCAGAAAGTTCACATTTTAAATAAAAAGAAAAAATTTTTACATAAAAAAGTTTCATTCGAGTATAAAAAGAGTTTATTGTATGTATTATAAATCAAAAGTCTAAATTATAGTATCATACAATAATTTTGCATCACAATATTAGTGTACAAATCATGTGTTTTGGAGTAGGATATTGGTATCCCCAGTATAACGTATATTTTTTCTCTTTTTTTTGATATAATATAAAATTAAGAGGTAAATAAATAAACTGTACTGTACAAAAATATTTTAGCCAATCATAACTCATTGTATACTTTTCAATTTTTTTTTATTTATCATACAATAAAATCTGATTGGTAAGTTCTTACTTTGTACAGTACAGTTTAGCTAACCATATAGTACAGTTTATATGTATACTCAAATTAAGACGTGACATATTAAATATATAAAGTATTATTTCTTTTAAAAAAAAACAATTCTCCTGATTCTACGATACTTATATCAAATTTGGCAATAAAACAAATAATAACACCTCAATTTTACCAATTGCTTTTTTTGTTACTGCACCATTTGGTTATTTTTAAAATGAAAAAAACTCATGAATTGAGTGAGCATAGGCAAATTATTGGTTTTTGGAAAGGAGAAAGAACTCATAAAGCCATCAGCTGTGTCCTAAAATTTCTAAAAAGTACTATTACAGACACAATTATTCAATACAAAATTTTAAAACTGGATTAGCAGCTAAAAGAAGAGTCCATCTGAAACTTACATTATTTTAATTGAAAGCATACTACACTGAATTGAAGAAATAAAATATGATTTTTATTGGTTAACCAGATACTTTTAGAAAAGTAGTGTATATAGTTCTTTGCTTTGCTCTGGGTAATAAAAAATTCATTTATTTCATATATTACAAGTTTTAAATGTAAACACTCATACTTGTAGGATACCGTTTAGAATAAAAATCATACTAATATATTAATGCAATTGGTAAAAGTTGAAGAAGATAGTAAAATTTCAGCTAACATTAAAATCTAAATTTATAATTAAATTTTTTTAATTATTTAATCTGAAGTGTAAAAATATAAAAAAATATTAATGTAACTTACTTTTTCATAATATATTCCATTTATCTGTTAAATAATCAGTATCATAATTCAATATCATTAAATTTAAGTTGTTCATAAAATCCACTAGTAGCATATACAATTTTCCCATTTGATAATATCTCAGAAGCAAGTTAATGTCCTTATTTTCTAAAACATTTGATTTGTCATCTAAAAAAGCATTTAAACAATAAATTAAATTTTGTACATATCTGCTCTGCCAATCAGCAGAATTAAGGATTGAGATCACGTGACATTTAATTAGCTGAATGTGACATTTGTTAAAGATCAAACTGTTTCCAAATAAAAAAAAAGATCAAATATCATATTAAAAATAATAATTCTTTCAAAATTTCTATTACAATATTTGCTTTTTCAACCTGAAAATAATAGTTGGTTTATTAAAAAAAAAAAGAAAAAATAATAAATTATCCAAAATATTAAATAATGTATTTTTTTTTTTTCACAGAATGTTAAAAAAAACTTTCAAATAATAAAAAAGAGAGCTACTGCTTATATATAAAATAGATAAGAAACTGATAGGAAGATTAACAGAGAGTTTGCGAAAGAAAAAAATATTTTATTACTATAGATAAATTAAATTCATATCATACGACTTTGTAACACATATGGTTTAATTTGCGAAATGTAATTTTATATTTTTTTAAGTTGAAGTTAAAATAATTTGTAAAATTTTGTAAAATATCCTAATTTTGTTAATTCTAAAAATTGGCCTATATGATTCCTTTAATACACAAATTATCTATATCTTTTTTATGTTTTAGATTTGATCAAGATTATCTAATTTGCTAATAGGTAGTTTTCACAATAAAGATTGCATACAATCTAATTTTAAAATAGTTGGTTTCTTAATTTATTAGTAAATTTTTATTCAAAATTAAAAAAAAAAAATTTTACTTACAGTTTTAATTATCTGATTAAAAATAAAGTTCTGCATAAACTGACTTGTAAGCTGGCTCAAGCTTTTACAGCTAAGCCAAACTGAACCATAATTAAATTGGTCTGCATAAACTAGCTTGTAAGCTGGCTCAAGCTTTTCAAGCTAAGCCAAACTGAACCATAATTAAATTGGCTTAATAGCTTGTGAGCCAACTCAAAAAGAATTCAAGCCGGTAATAAGCTTGGCTCAAAAAGCTCAAACCAGTAATAAGCTTGCTCAAGCTGGCTTGTAAGTTATCATACAAAAAATGTTGCAAAATATTCTGCAATGTTTTTTTTCAAATTTTTAATAAAAAATATTGCAGAAAAATATTTTGAAATGAGAGTTACTTTTGTTTTTATTTGATTAATTACTTGTTCATTTGTCTAATATCCTTCATGTCTTTGTCTAGTCTGAGATATATTCCTTTTTTGCATAATAGCAATTCTCCCAATTTTGCCATACATTCCTTTTTTATCATTAGAGTAAAAGATATATTCATCATGCATTACAAGGATTATCTCTTTATCATCAGTTCCTTTCCATTTTACCTAATCTTTTCAAATACATGTCATATATTGCATGTTTTTTGTTATATTCAGCAGCTGTTAAAATCTTCTGGGTCAGTCTTTAAATTTTTGATTCTTTCATCCACATCAAGTTGATTTCGTTCTTTCTCTTTTTGCAGCTTTCATAAAAAGCCACTTGGTCATATTTATCAAAATATGTTAATTTTTTTATTTTTTCAATAAGATATGGTCCACATTTTTTTTCTGAGTAAGTGTTATTTGACTCTTCAAAAGCTTCTTTTTCATTTAATAAACTAAACTCTTCATTCATCACCTAATTTATCACATCCATCAGATAGCCTTGATTATTTTGTAAACTTTCCATTATTGTCTTGTATCTGCTCTTTTCTTCTGGTTTTTTTTTAGATAGATGAGTCATTGTTGTTATGTAGAGAAATTAAAAAAAATGCTATTTCATATGAAATTCACATAATATTTATCCCAATCACCAGTCTGAAATGTTCCATTTTTCCATATAGATCATATGATTTATTCTTAAACTTTCAGACTTAATAAAATAAATTTTTATATTAATTTTTAAAAAGTAAACTGATAGAAATATTCAACATATACTATTCTATTATTTTATCAGTTTAATTTGTATTTTACTGTTTAATTTTTAATGTATAAAATTTTAAAGTTGCATAATATTTTTGTAGTTTATAGGTGACGTATACTATATTACATTATTTTTTTCTCTAAACCATGATGTATTATTTCTGCCATTTTTTTAAAAAATAAAAATAAAAAATTTTTTTTAACAATAATAAAAACACTCTACACATTTACCCCTTAACTGAAATTATATATAATTTTTTTTCATAAACTATAGAATAGACTCACTATAGAATAAAGAGCACAGGCAATATGATAATCAAACATGGCTTCATCTCAAGAGAAATTGCCACTAAACTTAGTTGTAAAAGTTATACAACAATACTAAGACTTAAAAAAAAGTATAAAGAAACTGGTAATATAAAAGACAAGCCATGTTTGGGCTGACCACAAATGTTCCGAATGGATCAGGTCAGGTCAGGTTAATTGATAAACCTGACCTGAAACTTTTTTTCAGGTCAATCTATATAAAAAAGTGAATCGCAATACCACAACTCACTTTTATTATATAAAATCAATATAAAAAAGTGAATCGCAATACTGCAACTCACTTTTATTATATAGTAGAATCAATAATTTCAGGTCAACAGGTCAATCAGATCAGGTCAATCTTCATATCTGACCTGAATTTTTTTCAAAAATCTCATACCTAACCTGAAATTCAGGTCAGGTCAGGTCAGGTTACCTGAATTTGGCTGACCTGTTTGGAGCTCTACCTACAGCTCTTGAGAGGTCACGCTTCTGGACAATATATTAGATCATTTTTAATTGTTTTTTACTTGGGAAAAGAATCTAAAAAACTCTTTCCTGAAATTATTTTTTTACAAAATTTCTGCGTAATAATTTTTTACAAAAAATATTCCTTTATTTAATTTTATTACAAAATACAATAAAATAATATGAACAAGAGAAGAATAGCAGACGAACAAGCTGTACAGTTTGTTTCTGAGCATTATCAAATATTTTTACAAAACGTTTCAAACAACCTAGAGTCTTTTATACATTCTGGTTTCTTAAAGACTCTCTTTGAAAAAAACCCTCCAGTTCCTGTGGATAAAGCCCAGTTACTGATAGCGATGTTCAGCGAGTCTGTTGACCTTAAGAACTTCACCAGTTAAGCTCAAGCTACGAATATTCAACCTACCACCCTTTCACTAATATTTTCTATAGCTTTCTATGTATCATTCACGTAGGACCCCGGATATCTCCAAAACAGGTCATAAGTCACACTTTTGGCAGATTGGCCCATTTTTCAGGGCTCAAAAAATCGTTTTTTGTAAATATCTCAGCATCCAGTTGTCCAATTTTGATGAATTTTTTTTTAAATTGTAGAGCTAATCGAGGGCTACAAAATAAAAAAACGTTCATTAAAATTGAATTACTGGATGCTGAGATATTTACAAAAAACGATTTTTTGAGTTTCAGCAAAAAGGGGTGTTTTTGGCCAAAAGTCCATTATGACCTTTATATTAGATATTTGGGGTCCTGTCCACGTCGTAGGATAGCTTTATGCACTACTTCTATGCTACATTTGGAGATATGGGTGACATAGAAGATACAGATGATGAAGATGAGTCATCTGAAGATGAGATTGATACTGGCGATTCAGATCAAATGATCGTAGAGTTAGGTAAACAAACACCAAAAACAGCATCTGATAAGCCTCCAGTATTGCCTGATAAGGAAATGGCCCTGTTGATCAAACTGTGACACTTGAAATTTTCTGGAAGAAAAAACAAAAACATAAAGCATGTGTTTCAGATGATAAACAAACCAAGAACTAATCAACAATGGCAAAATCTGATGCACAAACATCAGTCAATAAACCCAACAAAAGAGGAAGAAATCACCTGACAATGAGACTAATCATATACTGACAGGATACAAAGCTGTCAGAGAGGAGCAAGAGCAAATCCGAGACATAATAGTTTACGATATCCCATATACCTGGGACCTGCAGAAAATATTAGAAGAGTTAAAATTATGGGGAAATACTATCAAGTGTTCGATTAAACATCAACACAAGTATTAGACTCTTAGAGTCAATATAGCGTTATCCTCATTTGCCCTTCCCCAGTTTAACAAATTTTGGATGACAGATCTGGGAGGTATACCTGTAAGATGGTTCCCTGCAAGTTGGACTCTTCATGAAAGAAAATAACGTGAGAAATTCCAAGCTGTTATTTATGACATTCTGGTAGAAATGACAATAACTACCTTGTGAAAGGACCGTAAACCAACTGAATTTTTAATGACGTGTGATGCTAGCTCGTTTAAAATTATTCAAACAAGTAAAGGAAGGAGGAAACTTGTAGGTTATTTCGAAAATTGGGAGACTACACTTAGAGCCTTAGATACATCACAAGTTTTCTTACCAGAAGGTACAGAGTTGAAATGGTGTCGACACTCCATCCCAACTTAAAGAAAGCACAACAGAAACCGAAGGCTAAAAATACACTAAACACGAAGAAATCTGGTAATACAGGTAAGATTTCAGACAGTAATCAGCCTAAGAAGAAGGATAAACATCAATCCTTGACCAAAGCTCCAAAGAATAATAACCAGTCGAAGAAATCTGAAGTTCAGAAGAAGACAAAGAATATCTCAAGGAATAAAGGTGGTAATAAGGATAACAAGAAGGTTTTAGCAGAAATTTTGTCTTTATTACGAAAGTTAGTTTAGTTTTTAGTTAGACTTCTCTAATTTGTATTATTTTATATAGCAGTATATCTTTAAAACTTTATTTCTACTCTATAAGCCTGAAGCTTTTAAAAGGGACTTGTCCCAGTTGACTTCCCTTATTTTTTTCCCAGTGCGCATGATCATACCTTCTTGGCGTAGTTTCACTGAGGCTTGGTCTACTTTTCAATCGGAGGGTGAGGTTTTGTACCAATGTGTATGGAATGTATTATCTACTGTACTTAACACAGCTTTTTGAGCTTACTTAGTAAGCTATTGTCTGTAAAGTCGTAATGATAACTTCTCTTTTAGAAATAAAATAAAATAAAATAAAAATTGTTCTTTACTTGGTTTAAACTAAATAAATTTGTTATTAAATCAGTAGTTGCAATTTTATCTAATTTTAGCTGATTTTTGGCTTAATATGAAGGTTATAATTATTCTATCACTTGTGATTATCTTGATATCCAGTGATCCAAACTTGATGATTAAAGGCTCATTGGATTCATCTCATTAAGAAGAGTTAAATGGTGCTTGGCATATGACTCTAGAATCAATATATGTTAATGTGTGCATTAAAATATATTTTAGATATTTTAAATATTAACCTGTGATATACTGATGTTATACATATGATCCAGCCATTATTTGACGCCTAGGAATTGGAATCAATTTTACAATAATCAAATTTATCGAAAATCAATAAGAATCAATTTTAAATTAATTATTGAATAAAAATCAAATTTACTTGTTGTGACACAGTAGCATTAATAAGATTTTCCTACAAGTTTTAGTTTTATTTCAGTTGACATATAGTTAATTTCTTAGAAGTTAGGTCGTTATCATGTGACATTACAAAAATCCAAAAAAGAAAATTTTGTTGTCCAATGAAATTCAGTTATATTGTACAAAATTTCCAAAAAGGAAATTTTTATATAGATCTTAATGAATTTTTAATAGTCACGTGACCGGCAGTAGTATAATTTCGATTAACGATTAATCAACGATTAATCAATTCTAAAATTGATTCTAATAATGATAATCAATTCCAATCCCTATTAAATAATGCCTTTTGATGAGACAAATCCAATAAGCCTTTGATCATCAAAATCGGATCATTGAATGGCGAGATATTCCTGATTTTATGAAATTCAGAATTCTGAAAAATTTTTAAGTAAAAAATGTTTTAAGGTATATCTCAGCATTTATTGATCCTAAAGATATGACACAACTAACATATGACTCAACTTGATGTGATAAATCCAATGAGCCTTTATTTATCAAATTCAGATCATTGGATGCTAAGATAATTATAGTGGCTAAATAATTATGACCTCCATCTATAAGTGATCATGCAATACTTTCCAAGGTGACTGTACATAAAATATTAAGAGAAATGGTTTAGTTTCTAGGGTAAAATGTAAGAAACTACTTTTGTCCAGAAAACATTAAGAAAAATGGCTTGATTTTGCTAAAAGATTTAAGAATTGGATAATAAGTGACTGGAGTAAGGTGGTATGGTCTGATGGGTCAGACAGATCATGTATATATTATTAGAAAAAGTCTGGAGAACTGCTTAAAAATATCTATGTTAACCCTACAGTTAAATTTGATAAGGGTAGTTAGTGTATTTGTTACTTCTCGTGGTATTGGTTACTTATGTAAAATTGATAAAGGCCTTAATGCTAATCTTTATCACCAAATATTGGATGAAGACTTTATAGAGACCCTTTGATATTATAAATTAAATGTTTTGAATATTGTCTTTTAGCTATACTTGTATCCGAAATTATTTTAGTATTACGGAAATACGTAATTACGTAATTCTGTAATTATTAAGTAATTCATCTGAAAAACTCCGTATTCCATAATTAATTTCGAATTCCGTAATTAATTTCGTATTACGAAAATATTTGGCCAGAATTACTCTTAATTTTGGCCGAATTATATTTAAAAACTTTAATAAATAATAACTAGGCATCCAGTAATCCGTTTTGGATGATTTTACCACCATTTGATTCTTCCTGATGAGACAAATCGAATGGTAGTAAATTAATTCAAATCCAATCACTAGATCGTGCTCCGATATCAATAATCACTAAAATTTTACAGTAACTTAGCTCCGTCAATATTAATGCTATAGAGATGATATACTTACCATTGGATTCGTCTCAGTGAGACGAATCTAATGATGGTAAATTCGTTCAAATTCAATCACTA
>QZLH01001274.1:0-35827 GCA_003833135.1 Oehlia diaphana
TAAGCTCAAATGGCTGGTTAGCTGGTACCATGGGAAACTTAATGGTGAGGTCGTATGGGCTGAAGAGGCTAAAATATTGGGTGCGCCAGAACTGGCAAATTTGCACTACTTTGAGTTAGCATTGGGATTAGGGTTCGGGATTAGGCTAGGATTAGGATATGGGATTAAGATAAGAATATATTAGTTATTAAAATTCACTTTTTATTCATTTCATTAGGAAAAAAATTAGTCTAATTTTTCCACATATTTTTTACTCTTAATTGCTAACTAACAAAATTTATATTTTATTCAAATTTCATGTAATGCGCAAAATTTTTAATTTTTATAATCATATGCACACCTCGCATTTTGTGCAGGTGCATAAAAAATAAAAACCATAATATTTTCTTTATAAAATGTATTTTTAAATTATAGTTCAGCGCTCAAACATCTGTATAGTATGTAATGAGATGAATCAGGCAAAAATTTATATTAAGATTTTTTTTTAAGTCATAAATATTTGAATTAGCCTATGTACAAATGGCGGATTTCTTTCAAATTTTTCACAATGTAAGATTATTATCACGTGAATTAGACGGAAGTTGATGTAATAAAAACCAATCTGCAAACTGCAGTAACTGCAGTATCACCATATAATTAAATAAATATTGCTGCAAAAAAGTAACACAAATTATACTTTTCTTCTTTTCTTAATTCAGTCACTTCACTAACATGCAACTTTATTCGGAAAATGTTGACTTATCTGATACTAATATTACATTACATAAATTGTCTCAAAATGTTCACAAATTTGATAAAATAAAAATAAAAGTAATAGAACCTACAATTCAAAACATTCATGAAAATATTTTTGAAGAAGATATAGGTATTGTAATTGATAAATTAGTCAATATTTACTTCAAGGAATTAAATGAAGGAAAAGAAAGAAAAGTAAGAAAGCAAAATATTATTAATAATTTCAATAAATTTCAATATAAATGTACAAGAGTTAGTTAACTGGCTTTTAAATAATCAAAATGATTCAAATTCTATTTATTTTGCTTGGATATTATGATTATCATAGAATTGAAATCAGTATTGACATTAAGAAATCATTTAAATTATTTCAAAAAGCAGCAAGTTTAGAAAATAATGCAGCTCAGCTTGACCTTGCTAATATGTATATTGATGGAGAAGGCACTGATAAGAATTATAATAAAGCTTTTGAAATTTAGTAAATAAAGAATATTTATGTGGTATAAATTTGCTGGGTATTGTTATGTGAATGGAATGGAAACTGATATAAATATGCAAAAGCGATTGAATTATATCAAAAGACAGCAAATTTAGGCAGTTGTTTAGCACAATATAATCTTGCTCATATATATAAGAGTGGAGATGGTGTTGCAATAGATTATAATAAATAAAGCCTTTGAACTATTTAAAAAAACAGCTGAGAAAGAATATTCAGATGGGATAACTATGTTAGGGTATTGCTATAATAATGGAATTGGAACTGGTCTTAACAAGAAAAAAGCATTTGAATCATATCAAAAGTCTGCAAACTTAGATAATCATTATGCTCAATATAATCTTGCTTTAATGTATAAAATGGTGATGGAGTTGAAAAAAATGTTAAACAGACTATTTATTGGTATAAAGAATCGGCTAAACAAGGAAGTGCAATTGCTCTATCTAATTAAATTAGAAGAACTTATAGAAGAATACAGTTTCTAAGATTATATAACGTAGTTTATTTTTCACATTTTTTTTGTTTCTTCATACTTTTTTTAAATGTAAATTACTTGTATGGTGGACATGATTCCTAATTCTTTGGGTAACTTTTCTTAAACTAAAACCTGCTTCAAATAATGTAATTGATTGCTTAACATGATGTTATTTATATGTTAGTTGAGTTATGAATAATTTATTTTATTATATAGTTGCCACTTACTAGCATTAGGAAATTTTCCTCAAAATAAAAAATATACTTCTATTTTATTGGATTAAACTGTTTAATATATTTTTCATTTGATTATTTATAATAAGCTAGGAAACGGAAACTGTTGTAAGTCCGGAATGAAAAAAAAGTTATAAATAAACCTTTATCTGATGTAACACAATTTTATTTTCATCTGATGTAGCACAAAATTTCAATGACGTGACACATGCGGACAACCGAATATCGTCACGTGATACTATTTGACATAGTCCTTCGAAAATATATATAGTTCTTCGCTTCGCTTCAGACAATTATTATCAATCTAAAGAAAATTATATTAAACTTGATTCTAAAGGGTAGTTAAAAACTATATTATTCCAAGACTTCTAAAATTATTGCATAATAATTATTCTAATTTTATTAGTAAAACTGCCTGATTCTTGTATGGATTACAAATTAATCAATAAAATTGCCAGTTTTCATAAAGCTAACCTTTGGTAAACTAGTAGTGCCATAATGTGATAGTTGTATGAAAAAAGGACTCATTCCATCCTTTATTAGGATGACTTATTAAACATTAATAACTTATTACATCAATTCTTTCAAATTTAATTAAATGTTGAAAAAATGAATATAGAAATACAGCAGAACCTAGTAAAGGTGAGACCTTTTTCAAAACAAAGTATCAAGAAAGAAATTTTAAAAGAATATAGGTAAATAGAGTACAACAAAAATACTTCCTACCGAATGGAGCAAAATTCTTTCATCAAACATTGAATATCAATTCAAACATGATAATGACATTGGATTTTACAAATCTAATATTCATAGAAATATTGAAACATATACAATTGTGGTACAACTGTTAATTAGTACCAAGAATAGTATTAATCTAATAATTACTATTAAACTCATAATTTCATAAGTTTCCATAGTACTAAAATCAATTTTAAACACCAAATGATGCAAAATGGCCTATATTATATGCTTTTGATTTCCTAATTTTTTGTATCACATTATCCAAGAGGTTTACCAGTATCAGTTTTCCAGTATCGACATGTCAAAAGTTTCAGATTTTATCATTCTAAATAGTATGAAATGTGACTACTAATATTGGCTTCACCCAAGCAATTAACTAAAGCAAAATGTAATTATAATTTCTTAATACAAAATAATATTTTAATTTATGTAACATTTATAATGATCAAATATCAATTGTCAAATGTCACTCCTTTGTAATGTTGACATTAATTAGGAAAGATATCATCATACTTACTAGCTGTTCTCAAGCATAGATTGATGAGTTATCTTGATCAATTGTCTAAAAAAATATCCGTTAGTTTCAAAGAATTTTGGAGTGTTCCCATGTTGATGAACATTGATGGAAAATGTCCAATCATCATTTCAATTTATTTTATTTAATATAACAAAAAATGGGGACCAGCAAGATTTTTTTCAATATAGACATTATCATTATTATTTTACTTTTAATGTAAAAAATTAAGATAATAATAGAAAATATGATACAAAATGCATTGCTTTTTAACTTATTATCATTATCATAAAAGAAAATTCTGTTGCTTAATGTCAACCTATAAAAAAGGTATGCTCTTCCATTGATATTGATTGGACATTTTAGCACAATGACATCACTATTTAATCAAATTCCTTAATTGGTTACACAAGAATTGATTTGTGTGTAACAGTTCTAAATTTGCTAAGGCTGATCTTTGGTAAACTAAAATGCAGTATCACTATGCGATACAAAATAAATATGGGCGTGTGAAAAAAAATATTCATTTTCTTTCTCCCTTTATTACAATGTCTAATAATATGCAACTTAATTCAGATGATGATCCCTTATCAAATAATAATAATTCACAATATAGATTTGCTCACATTATTCAAAATTTTAATAAAATGAATATAAAAGAAATAGAACCTACTATACAAAAAAACATTTATGGAAATGTTTTTGAGGAATATATAAGTTTTGTAATTAATGAATTATCTTACCTTTACTTTAAGGAATTAAATGAAGGAAAAGAAAGAAAAATAATAAAAAAATATGTTCTTGATAATATAAATAGTTATAACATAAGTTTACAAGAAATCCATAATTGGCTTTTAAATAATCAAAATGATCCAAAATCTATTTATTTACTTGGATATTTTAATTATCATGGAATTGGAATAAACAGTAATACGCAAAAAGCATCCAAACTATTTCAAATGGCAGCAGATTTAGAAAATGGTGCAGCCCAATTCATTCTCGCTAATATGTACATTGATGGAAAAGGTGTCGATAAAAATTATGATAAAGCTTTTGAATTATCTAAAAAATTAGCAAAAAAGGGATACTTATGTGGTATAAATTTGTTAGGATATTGTTATATTGATGGAATTGAAACTGATATAAATATACAAAGAGGAATTGAATTATATCAAAAGACAGCAGATTTGGGCAATTGCATAGCACAATATAATCTTGCCTATATGTATAAAGATGGAGATGGTGTTGCAATAGATTATAATAAGGCATTTGAACTTTTCAAAAAATCAGCTGAAAAAGAATATTCAAATGGGATAACCATGTTAGGGTATTGTTATAATAATGGAATTGGAACCGATACTAACAAGCAGAAAGCATTTGAATCATATCAAAAGGCTGCAAATTTAGGAAATTATTATGCTCAATATAGTCTTGCTGTAATGTATGAAAATGGAGACAAAGTTGAAAAAAATGGCTGTTAGTAAACATATAAAATATTTTTACAATAAAAAATGTTTCACTTTAGTGGATTGCGATGACATGTAATAATTTTCATTTGACAAAAAAATATTGTGAAAGTTAAGGATAGGAATATCATGCTTCATATATATAAGAATAAATAAACTATATAGAATTCCTCTATTATTATATTAATGAGTAATTTTACAAATTTTACCTATAAAATTTATGTGATATTTAAGCTAAATATGTCAAAAATATTAGACTATGTAATTACAAATTATTCATATCGGCTGATCAGAAAAGTCTCCCCATAATTTATATGCTAATGACAATAAGTAACCCATCAGCTATATAATGAACCCATCAACTAAGCTTAAAATTAATTGGCTTGATTTTTCCAATCAGCCGATATGTTCGATATTCAAAGAATTAATATTCAAAGATATTAAACATTTTATTCAAATGTATTTCAGATATTTTGAAATCACTTTTAAAAACATCAAAATTATTTTTAAAAAACTAATATTTTACTAGTCAACTACAGTAATTTACAATACTATCTTATTTATGAATTAAATCACTTTTTTAAAAATATCGTATGCTTATTGTTGTCTTTTCAAGTACGTGGATTTATAATTTTCTTTCCTACTTACTAGTACCAGTTACGAAATTTTAATTTATTACCAATATTTTCTTGATCACTCTACAATTCTCAATGTAATCTTTAAATAATTACATTTTTTGTCACCATCACTTATTGAATTTCCAATTGTGAATTAGGTAGATTCATCACTACTAAATATTCGCTATTCATCACGTTCGTTATATTATATTATCTAAACAGAGTTAATAAATGAATAATATTAGTACGCATAAGATAATTATTGATTGTATTAGAAAATGGATTATGAATTGATTTTTCAGCTGATAAAAATATAAACACTCTGTTAGTCATGTCACAATTACTTTTTTTGTTATCTTCTAACATATTACAGAGATGAAATTATAATTATAAGACAATTTACTTGACTATGCCGAAGAATACCGGTCCAGAATTTGCTTTTTCATAGACCAGTAAATCGAGACTTTTGGGAAGTTTATTTACCAAATTAAAAGTACAGATCCTCGAATAGGACTTATGTGGGAAGTAGAAAGTTTTATTTTTATTTTTTGTTTTTATTTATCAGAGTGAACAAAGTTACAGAAAATTTGGGAAGTGGAAGAGTAAAAAAAATACATCATAAAAGTTATTACAAAAATAAAATCATGTGATATGAGATAATCACATGATTTACGCAGTAGTTATTTACGTCAACACTTCGTAATTGTTTACGTAAATCCTCTAGCACAAAATTGCTGCGCAAGCACAAAAGCCGATCTGCGTGATGCAGAATTATAAATACGGCATATTGAAAAAAAAAATAGTTTTCTTTCCCTTGTTTTAAATTACTTCATTTAATATGCAATTTAATTCAGACAACATTAACTTATCTAATAAAAATAATGTATTGCATGAACTTTCTAAAATTATTCAAAATTTTGATAGAATGAATATAAAAGAAATTGAACCTACAACGCAAAAAAACATTCATGAAAATATTTTTGAAGAAGATTTAAATATTGTAATTGATGAATTATTACATATTTATTTTAAGGAATTAAATGAAGGAATAGAAAAAAAAGTAAGAAAGCAGAATATTATTGATTATATCAATAATCATAAGATAAATTTACAAGAAATTATTAACTGGCTTTTAAATAACCAAAATGATTCAAATTCTATCTGCTTACTTGGATATTTTAATTATCATGGAATTGAAGTTGATGTTAATAAACAAAGAGCATTAGAATTATTTCAAAAAGCAACAAATTTAGGAAATATTATAGCTGAACTTAATCTCATTAATATGTATATTGATGGAAAAGGTGTTAGCAATGATTATGATAAAGCTTTTGAATTGTCTAAAAAATTAGCAAATACAGGATATCCATGTGGAATAAATCTGCTAGGGTATTGTTATTACAATGGAATTGGAACTGTTGCAAACACGCCAAAAGGAGTTGAATTTTATCAAAAGACAGCAGATTTAGGCAATTGTTTAGCAGAATACAATCTTGCTCATATATACAAAGATGGAAAAGGGATTGAACAAGATCATGATAAAGCTTTTGAGCTTTTTAAAAAATCAGCTGAAAAAGATTATTCTGATGGGATAACTATGTTAGGGTATTGTTATAGTAATGAGATTGGAACTGTCGTTAATAAGCAAAAAGCATTTGAATCATATAAAAAGGCAGCAGCTTTGGAAAATCATTATGCACAAACTTATCTTGCTTTGATGTATGAAAATGGAGATGGAATTGAAAAAAACATAAAACAGGCAATTTATTGGTATAAAAAATCTGCTAAACAAGGACACGATTTTGCTCAATTTAAAGTAGGAGAACTTTCATCAAAGGAATGATTTTTTGTTTTTACATATTTTAAATAACTTATTTTATTTTAGTTATTGCAACATAGAAATTTTTTTTAAAAAATAGAATAATTCTCAAATTTTATCTGACTACAACAAGAAGTAACTCTGTAATTTTCCTTCTGTCCATAATTATTTTAACTTTGTATACGGGAGTTAACATTAATTTCTAAATTGATCAACAATAAATAAAAATGCGATAACACAAATCTGCTACACAAAGTCTATCACCGGAATAAATACATTGTGAAAAATTTCCCTTATCGTTATTATTAAATTACTTTATAATACAACATTAATTCAGACATATACCGATGATCTATTTAATATTAATAATTCATTATATGGTAGGATAGGACTTTGTTATGAAAAAGGATTGATACTGATGATATTGAAAAAGGATTGATACTGATGATAATGATCAAAAGTATTCGAGTTCAAAAGCAGAAAATTCATTATGCTCAATATATTCTTTATTTAATTTATGAAAGGGAATAGAATTGAAAAGATATGAAATCAAGTTTATTGATATAGAATTTGAGATTTGTTACTCAAGCTAAAAGAACTTTATAGAGTGAATTACATATGTTTAATTTAAAGCTTTAAATAGATGGAAGTTTTTAGGGATCGGACGCAGTAATTCAACAAGCATTCAGCTGTTAATATGTTCGAAATGACGTAAAGGCCTTTCTCAAGTATTCCCCTTTCGGTTACACCTCAATTTACTTATTAGCAAGCCGATTGTTTGAAACTTTCACTAGATGGTACACAAAAGAACGCATTAGATAAAGAACCAGCTGCATCTACAGGTAAATCGTCCGGTAAAAAGGAACCAGTCGATAAGGATATTTCCTTATGTTACAAAAAGAATAAATTAAGGATTGTCTACTACCGATTCTGAAAGTGAAATTTTGCAGTCTGAATACACCTCCGAATTGTACACTGGCTCAATTATTTTTCTCGATCAATATAACAATATTGTTACCGGTGAATACCATCCTAGTAAGACAATGCAAAAAGTTCTTCGCTACTTTAGAAAGCATTAATAAAACAGTATGAGCATTATAGAACATTGAAATTTGCGGAGTTACTGATAACTGATGAAATAAGGACGAAGCTTCCCAAAGATGTTTTAGAAGAAGCTCTTTGAGAGAACTGAAGAAGCTCAAAAGGTTTATGGTCTCATCGTGAATGCAGGTAGTTTTGACGTTGTTAATGAATGATCGATTACATATTATTTTACATTTTATATGCCTCTACTAAGTCCTCATTGAATACAATAATTTTTGTGTATTTACTATATCAAAGGTTATTAACCGGTCAAAATCTATTAATAGTAGCCGACACTGCCGGACTATGAGATATAGAAGTAATTGTATGTAACTTGTTTACTTAGCACAATTTAAATTATAACAAAAAAAAAGAAAAAGTTTTCTTATACAGTAAATTAAAAATTATTAAATCGATATATTTGATTAAAGAATATTCACACGAATACATTTTAAATAATTGTTTATTTGTATTTAAATTAATATATGTAATGACGTAAGAAACTACTAATTATATGTATAATAATAATTGAATAAAAAATTGAGTTTGATAAGTAGATTATTTATTTAAAAGTAAGTCCAAATGTTTTTTAGCGAATTCGTGTCCTTGTTTAGCGGATTTTTTATACCAATAAATTGCTTTGGCTATATCTTTCTTAATTTCTTTTCCCTTTTCGTATATCAATGCAAGATTATATTGAGCATAATCATTTCCCAAATTTGCTGCTTCTTCATATAGTTCGAATGCTTTTTGCTTGTTGATCTTAGTTCCACACCCAACGTCATAACAACATCCTAAACTATTTATTCCATTTGCATTTCCCAAATCTGCTGCTTTTTGATATAACTCAAATGCTCTTTCCTTATTAACGTTAGTCCCAAGCCCATTTTCATAACACCATGCTAGATTATTTATTCCATTTGTATTTCCTAATTCCGCTGCTTTTTGATATGATTCAAATGCTTTATGTTCATTAATATCAACTCCGATTCCAAAATCGTAACAATATCCTAACCTATTCATTGCATTTGGATTGCCTTTTTCTGCCAATTTTTTCGACATTTCAAAAGCTTTATCATAATTTTTTTCTTCATTTCCACTTATATACATATCAGAAAGGTCTAATTGAGCTACAATATTTTCTAATTCTGCTGCAACTTGATATAATTCAAACGCTTTTTGCTTATTATTATTTGTTTCAATTCCATGAAAATTAAAATATCCAAGCAAATAAATGGAATTTGAACAAAATTGATGATTTAAAAGCCAATTATAGATTTCTTGTAAAATCATTCCATGATTAGCAATATAATCAAAAAGATGTTGCTTTCTTACATTATCATCATATCCTTTATTTAAATCATCAAAATTAATATTAACCAATTCGTCTATCATAATACTTAAATCCTCTTCAAATATACTTTTATTAATATTTTGAGTCGTTGGTATTATTTCTTTCATATCTAATTTATCAAAATTCTGAATTATTTGAGTTAATACTTTATGTGATGAATTATAAATGTTTGACATATTATCTGAATTATTAGCAAAAATTCAATTTAATGTTATTTGACAACAAAAAAATAAAAAATTTCACTGCAGGGGAAATTTAATGCTTGCTCCTTTATATTGAAATATTATTATGGTAGTACCGTAATAGAATTATTAAACAAATTAACTGTTGCGCTACCGTAAACCGTAGATCAATTTTCTACGCAACCGCAGCAACCGCAGCCTACTGACGTAACAACAATTGTTGATCATTTCTACTAAAAGTTACTAAATTTTTTTTTTTGTCATATTTTACCTTGAAATGTCTTATTGATGTATCCTTTTTATTTACATTATAAATATATTATAATAGTTGACATTCATACTTTTCTGAAAATACATTATTAAGTAATTACAAATTGTCTTTTTAAAATTTGTAATTCATGCTTGACTACTAAATCCAATCATATTTCAAAAAACTATTAATGATAACCACAAAATTCATATATCGTCAATACGTACTTATTATTTAATTAAATAAATTCTTTCGCTAATTGGATAAGATTTGTATGAAGTTTATATCAGTGACTAATTCCGATCAAAAATATTACTTCAAAATACAATTTAAATCAACTTACACAATTTTTTTCTTTTTCCTACTACAATAATTCTGGAATTTATTTCGAATAACTGAACGTAGTTATTTATTTATATTGTGCATGACTAGTATTCCAATAATGAAGCTTCTTATTTGAAAAGGTGAATGATAGAATTAATTATTTCAATTTTTTATTTGAAATTTATTGACACATGCTTTGATTTCCAGCTTAATAATGATCAGCTTTGCATTATTGGTGAAGCAGCTAGATCCATAAGAACTATACTTAAACCTCAAAAAATTATTAGAAAAATAAAAAGTTGATATATGTAGGTTCAATAAATTACTCCCGTTATAATTTGTTCAGATGTGAATATATTGCCAAAGAAATCGCCCAATGACCTAATTCTTAATGAGATATTGAATCTTTATAAAGAACACATTTTTCTTGTTTTTATATGATTTCAGAAAGCTATTCTGTAAGTTTTATTAATATTTAAAATTTTGTATTGTTGGCAATAATGCTTGGTTACCGTTGGACTGAGTGTTCATGGTATAGGCACGATAAATCTTTACAAGTTTTCATTGTCAACTATTGATGTGATTTATTTACTAAATTAATAATTAATAGTGGTTTTCTCTCGATAGGAAATTGTATTCAGTATTTGGGCAAGTGACTAATATTTTAATAAGAGTTCATCATAGTTTCACCAAGTTTCACCTTTTTAGCATTATGCCAACTTGCCAAACCTCTAGTTTCTTCAGCAATCTTATTATTGAGTAAAAGATTAATATAAAATTTGATCTACTTATTGTTGTTAATGAATAAAATCGCAAGTTTATTAAAAATATAATGTTAGCAAATAAAGTTTACTTATAATTGATACCATTGTAACTGAGAGCCTGATGAACCAGACACCAGTTGCTACCTCTCTCAGTACATTTCAAATAGTACTACATTAATCACACTTGGTTTATCACAGTTTACTAAGGACTTTTTTAACAACCACTTATTATCCCATTACAATTTTCAATTGATGATAAATGAATTTTCCTTATTAAACTTCATAATTTTAATTAGCAATGATTACTTTTTGATAATTGTGCAAAGCTTTTTTTAGCAATAATTTCATTTTTCATGATGGCAAGGCTGAACTAAATTATTTTAAACTAAGGCACTTATAATTCTTTAATGTTACAAAATTATAGTTACATCATTTTTATAAAATATTACAAATATTTGATTATTTGCAATGATCCTTTTTCTAAAAATAAATGTTCCTAATGTTAAAGAATTTGTCAATATAATTCATTTTTCTTTAACTATTGACATTATCAATTGATCCATCATTTCCTCGTTTGTTTCCAATCAAGTTATTTTATTAAACATGCGATCAATTGTTTGCTTGTACTAATTTGTCGATCACTGTGTGTTGCTGTGCCAATTAATCATCTGATTACTGTGCCAAACAATCATGCGACTGCCACATCTTACTGAACTACCGTACTCTAAGCTTCGACAGCTTCGTAATACGCTTAACTTTGGCTATTAGCTCTAGTGGCATATTACTCCGTTGTTCAATAAATAAATATAAACTATTAAATATCCTCTTAAAAATATATATATTATTTGATGAGAAGTATCTGTATCGGTCATGATTACCAATGAAAGGCCCTGTGACGGCATATATATGTCAATTATTTGTAATTGTTATGATTAATTAAATACAGTCTATTGTAAATCTGCGTGAACTCATTAGGTTGAACGATAAATGAATTTATTGGTTCATTATCTGCATTATTTGCGGACAGAAAATTTGATCTGCAAATCCAATTAATTGTTGCACTACCTGTCCTGTATGACTGTACTACTGTACTACGGTATACTAAATAAATAGAGACGCAGTTATCATTGTTATTCATAAAAGTCATAAAATACAAATAATAATATGAATATATCAAGTGCTTATATTTCATTATATGAAGAGTCAAATAAAATTATTCAAAATTTTGATAAAGTAGATATAACCTACAATTCAAAATATAAATGAAAATATATATGAAGAAGATTTAAGCATTGTAGTAGATGAATTGATTAATCTTACTTTTAATGATTTAAATAAAGGAAATGAAGATATTGTAAGAAAAAAACATATTCTTAATTATTATATTAATAAACACAATATAATTTTACAAGAAATTTATAATTGGCTTTTAAATAATCAATATCATTCAAATTCCATATATTTACTTGGATATTTTAATTATCATGGTATTGTGACCGGTAATAATAAACAAAAAGCGTCTAAATTATATCAAATTGCAGCAAAGTTAGAAAATATTGTGGCTCAATTGGATCTTGCTATTATGTATATAAATGGAGTAGGTGGTGAAAAAAATTATACTAAAGCTTTTGAATTATCTAAAAAGTTGGCAGAAAAAGGTAATCCGAATGTAATGAATAGATTAGGATTTTGTTATGATCGTGGAATTGGAATTGAAGTCAACAAGCAAAAGGCATTTGAATTATATCAAAAAGCAGCAGATTTAGGAAATTCAAATGGAATAAATAATATGGGGTTGTGTTATGAAACTGGGTTTGGAACTAATGTTAATAAAGAAAAAGCATTTGAGTTATACCAAAAAGCAGCGGACTTAGGAAATGCGAACGGAATGAATAGCCTAGGATATTGTTATGAAAATGGAGTTGGAACTGACGTTGATATTAAAAAAGCATTGGAATTATATCGAAAGGCAGCAAATTTAGAAAATTATTATGCTCAATTTAACCTTGCTTTGTTATTAAAAAAGATATAACTAAAGCAATTTATTGGTATAAGAAATCTTTTGAACAAGGGCATAATTATGCACAAAAAAAATTAAATGATCTTTTATTCTTTTATTAATTTTGTATATTGTATTAATAAATTCTTTATATTTAAACGTATTTTAAATACTTAGGTAATAAATAATGATCTTTTTTTTTTTTTTTTAACAATTCAATGTTAAGCATTAAATGGTTCAAACCAGTGTTTGGCAAATGACTTGAAATAACCAAATGATTCAAATGATAGATGACAAATGACATGTCATTTCATGCTCAAATGACAAATAATCTTGGTCATTTGAATGTAGTTTTGGCCAACATTATAATTTTTGCCTACACTACATTCATTATTTTTAATAATGATAGTCACATGATAATTTTGTGATAAATATTAGCCAATCAGTAAATGACAAATAATTTTTAAATGGTCAAATGACCAGTCATTTCCGAACACTAGTTTAAACGACAAATGGGAATATTAGAATATTATTTATATCTTATAATAGCCTTTAAAAATGGCCGTTAATAAGATTATGGTGCTACAAAATAACAAAAATGTACAAAAGGGCTGATCTACAGTAACTAAACAAATTAATTATAGTGCTACAGTACAGTACTACTGTATACAATATAAGCAATATAAATACGAAGCAAGCTGCATGAAAAATTTTTTTCGCTTTACCTAACAGTAAAATTGTATTCACAATGTCTGCAATAAATGTTTTCAATAATTCAAATAATGAGAATATATCAAATAATTATAATTTATCATTAGGAGTATTAACTCAAATTCAAAGTTTTAACAAAATAGAAATAAAGGAAATAAAACCTACAATACAAAATATTAACGAAAGTATATATGAAGAAGATTTAAGCATCGTTATTGATGAATTGAATAATCTTACTTTAAATGAATTAAATAGAGGGTGTTCAGCTAAAGAAAGGAAAAATCATATTATTAATTATATTAATAATCATAAAATTATTTTACAAGAAATCTATAATTGGCTTTTAAATAATCAATATCATTCAAATTCCATTTTTTTGCTTGGGTATTTTAATTATTATGGAATTGTAACCAATAAAAGTAAGCATAAAGCATATGAACTATATCAAAAGGCAGCAGATTTAGAAAATATTGCAGCACAATTAGATCTTGCTAATATGTGTATTCATGAAAAATGGATTGAAAAGAACCATAATAAAGCTTTTGAATTATCTAAAAAGCTAGCAGAAAAAAATAACCCGAATGCAATAAATAGGTTAGGGTATTGTTATGATATTGGAATTGGAACTGAAGTCAACAAGCAAAAAGCATTTGAATTATATCAAAAAGCAGCTGATTTGGGAAATTCACATGGAATAAATAATTTAGGGTGGTGTTTTGAATGTGGTTATGGAACTATTATTAATGAACAAATGGCATTTGAGTTATATCAAAAAGCAGCAGATTTAGGGAATATAAATGGAATGAATAGTCTGGGATGTTGTTATAAAAATGGAGTTGGAACTGACGTTGATAACCATAAAGCATTTGAATTATATCAAAAAGCGGCATATTTGGGGAATGATTTTTCTCAATATAATCTTGCTCTGATGTATGAATATGGAAGTGATACTGAAAAAGATATAAACCAAGCAATTTATTGGTATAAAAAATCTGCCGAACAAGGACATGGATATGCTCATGAAAAATTAGCAGAACTTTTAGAAAAATTGAATTAAATATTTTTAATTACGTAATATCATTATGTAGTAGTCTATTATTGATAAGTTCATTGCATGCAATTTTCATATATTTAAATAAATTTGTTAATAAGAAATAAAGTATTTTTTTCGCATTTAGTTTAATTAAAGATAATTAATTATTCATAGCTCTATCATAGTTCTGAGCTCGTCTAATGGATGCTAAATGTGCGCCGATCACTTGTTGCCTCTTTATGTAGATTTAAGCACTCTAGAATGATATATAATAAAGAGAATAATACAAGTAAAGAAAAAAAAAATCTTGATTATATCGGCAATCATAAAATAATTTCATGTCAATTTATATAGTATACCTTACTTATTAAATTTTGCAAATTGCTTATGTTAAATATATTACAAAAATATAGGGCTGAAAAAATATTTGGTTTATTAGAATAAAATTTATAGAAAAGAAATGAACACGCTCTAGAAGGATTAAAAACTTTCAAAGAAATCAAAGAAATAAATTACATATTAAACATCCGTTTGGTAAATTAGATCGATTTCTGTTTTAAGGTCACAACATCTGGAAAACTGAAGGAACGGCTTTATTTTTAAATTTTTATATCTTGATTTCTTTGATTATTATTTTGTGCTGTTATTAACGACAATTTTATTAAGTTCTCCAATAATGCCGTTCGATTGTCCATTCTGTTCCAAATTGTGACTTAGGAGTTGTCATTAAAAAAAATGGGACTTGCACATTAACAATAATATGAAAATTTGTTATATTGAACTTTTTTAAATAATTCTTTGCTCGCAACCAAAAATGACAGAGCAGTTATCACGGATTTTGAAAGCGCCTAAAAAATAATGCCCTACTGTGACGAAAACTTTTAATTATCTATTTTTATTCACTATTTATTTTTTATTTTTTATCATATAAAAATGGAGATGCCTTAAGATAGTAAATGTAAATTTCTAAATTACTAATTAATTACACAAATAAATAAAGATGAAAATTAAGTGTACATTATAAATAGAATTCAAATTGTAACTAGTTTCTCCAAACAGATTGACCAAGCGTGCGTTTGATCAGTAATTTATTCATTTGTTTCCGGATTTCTTTATGAGAGTTGCAAACGAATAAACGGTTTATTTTTTTTATAATTAGCTGAAACAATGTTTACTAAAACAATGATGTTTTTATATAATAACTCATCCATAGAATCATTATGTGATCAATTTTTGACAAAAATTAATTTCCACTTATAGTACTGCAGTGCTACATCAAAATATATAAATATGCTGTATTTCGTAAATTTTCAATCCGTTCACATGTAAAATTATTATTTACAATGCCTGATAATACAGATATAATTCTTCTAAATTATCAAATAAACAACAATAAATTCAAAACTTTTTAAAGTAAATATATTGGAAATAGAACCTACAACCCAATATATTATTGCCGTTTTCAAATTTATATGAGGTGATGACAAAAACAAAAAAAAACACACAAAAAATTATATCAAAAAACACACTCAAAAAAACACATGTAATGTGTGTCATGTAATACGAGATCACAAAATCTTAAGTTTTTTTTGCGTTAAAAGCCTTTAAAAGGTTGGAATTTGACACCAAGCCACAAATGATCTGCAATCCCGTGATCAAGACAATATTTAATTGATGTTCGTTTTTATTTATTTTTATATAAAATTTAAAGGCTATGCACAAAATGAATAATCCAAGTTAATAAAGAATCGAATATGTTATTTAGGTTAAATTCTAATTATATTTACCCATAATATGACATAACAATAAATAAACAAACTTTGTAGCAACTTATTAAAAATATTTCTCCCTTTTCTTTCTATTCCAAAGCTATAAACATAAGATTTTAATTATTAATTATTTAATAAGCTTTTAAATAAAAAATTATTTAGATAGAGTATTTCCATATAAATATGTAAAGTAGTGCCATAAAATACCATTTTACTGCTTCCCAAGAGGTCTGAGAATACTTTGATTAGTTTAGTTGTGGTGTGATTCTAGTGTAGTGTCTTTTTTATTCACTGTGATCTAAGTGTGATTCTAGTGTGATTCAAGTGTGATTCAAGTGAGATCTTGGAGTTAAAGAGTAAAAATACCAGTCTATTTTTGACTAAACCTTACAAACTCATAGTATACACACGTGTTTATTGAAATATTAAAAAAAAAATATAGTAGAACTATAAAAAATTTAGACTTTAAATATAAAGAACGAAATTTTTTTTCGTATATAATTTTTTTTGTGTTACACGATCGATATCAATTTCAACCATTTTGAAAACCGCAATAATAAATATATTGATGATGATTTAAATATTATGATTGGCGAATAAAATCTAAAAAAAATTTATGTTATTATAATATAATCGCATTTGTATGATAAACTATTATATAAATAATTATATATATATATTGTGCCTATTATTATCAAACAAATATTATTTTATTTTGGAATAACCAAATTATTTATTATCAATCAAGACTTTTTTTAATTTATTTAATCTTAACTACTTGTAAATAGTTATGATTTCATTAGTCTTTCATTCAACTCGTAAATAATAATAATATATTAACATTATTTGAATTCTTTATTAATTTATGATGTTAAGAAATTTCTAAATCATTTTTCAGAGTCACAACTAAACCAAAAATGTAAAAGAGATAATAAATGTTTTTGCTTACTTTGCATCATTACAATAACCAATAAAATTGAAATAATTATAATAAAATTAAATACATGAGTAAAATTATATAATATAATTTGTATAGGTAATATAATTTCTTTAAAAAATAATTTAACCTAAATTAGTATTGCGGAAATTGCTAAAGCAATGACCGCAACATAGACGTAAAAAAAACATCATATCAATGAAGGCATCTATATAAATACAACAAACCACAAGCTATGTACTAAAAAAATCTATGCAGGGTAGCAACCTAGTGCTATAAAGGTGGTAGCGAATCCTATGAATCTAATACCAGAATAGTTGTATTCTGTTGTATTTTATACGCTTACAACGGAAAAGATCCGAAACTAAACTCGACACCTGCTGTCAGTACTATCTTTATCTAATAGTCCAATATCACACCACCAACCACCCAAGAACTTAACTTTGTTTCTCGAAAATTTTTTTACGTGAATTCATGTGACTTGAGAAAATAAGACCCTGTTAATATCACATTTCTATTTTTAATTCCAAAACGTAATTTATTAAAATCATCAAATACAATTTGAATCCAAATTGTATTTGGAACTTGATTTAATTATAAATTTGAATCTAAATTTTTTGATTCAATTCAATCAATTTAAATTCAAATGTAATTAAATTTTATTTAACTTTATCCATAAAAAATACTAATACTAATACAGGATTATTATATTTATCCATTTAGATATAAACTACTCAATCTGCAATAACCAAAAAAAAAGCGTAATGTTCTCAGAATACCAAATTTTATTAATCTCTTATTTGCAGTATCTTATCATAAAAGGTTAGATATAATAATAGGATAATTAAAATGATTTTACTGTTTCTTTCTACATTTTATAGTTTAAATCTATACATAAACGTTGATTTAATAATAATATACTGTAATTTGCTTAAATATTATTTAAATGTAATGAAATTTTGGAAAAAAATACTATGCTAAGATCAATTTGTAATGAATGTACTGATGTTAATAGACAGTACAGTCATCTAAGCCAAGAAATTTCTTTAATACATTTATAAACAATAATGATATAATTAATGTAATTTAAATAATTCTTAAACAAAAACGTGATGGTTTTAATTGAGACCATTTGACAGGCTCAGATTGACCATATAAGTAACACAAAATCGAATACGACAGAGTATTGTCTAAAGACATATACGATAAGATGGTAAGTGTTTTATTATATAGACTCTCATGATCACACTATAGAATCAACGTTGAGTTTATTTACAGTCTATTTAATGATTTTAATAGCTTGATTTTTATAAGACAAATTATTTATATTAAATTATTTATAATGAATTATTACGTGAATAAGGCGGTATTGTTTTATTAATATATCATTAACAAAGCAATTCAAAAAAACATAAAAAAAATGTTACAGTATAATTAGATATATAATAAAATTTAAATATAATTTTCAAACATATTCAAATATATTTAATATTGATTTAATAATAAATAATGTTTTTAGTTAAATATTTTTTTCCTTTTTCAGAAAAAAAAAAGAAATGAAAATTATTTGTAATCGCAAAAATTATTGTAAAAAAAAATTAATTTAAAATATTTCAAATGTGAATAAAAATAGAAATTGATTATTTATATATTTTATTTTTGAATATTCTTTATATTTTTATTTTTAAATTTCGGAAAATAATAAGTACTTTAAATAAGATCAACAGTTTTATTAGACGCAGCTCAATTCATTATGATAAAATACCGCAGGAATTGATCTGCAAAAAATTGACCGTTGGTTGTACAGTTGTACTACTGTATACAAAATAAATATTCACAAATATTCACAATTTTTTTTTTCTGCATTCTATCGCTATTTTTATTCATAATGTCCGAAATACATATTACTAAAAATTTAGATAAAATGTATACATCAAACTCCTACGATTCATCACATGAAAAAATGATTCAGATTATTCAAAATTTTAATAAAATAGATTTGAAGGAAATTAAACCTACAACTCAAAATATTAATGAAAATATTTATGAAGGAGATTTAGGTATTGTAGTTGATAAATTGATTGACCTTAATTTAAAGAATTTAAATAAAGGAATCGATAATAATGTAAGAAAGAAAGAAATTCTTGATTATATTGATATTCATAATATAATCATACAAGAAATCTACAATTGGTTTTTAAAAAATCAAAATAATTCAAATTCTATTTATTTGCTTGGATTTTTCAATTATCATGGAATTGTAGCTAATACTAATGAACAAAAAGCATTTGAATTATATCACACTGCAGCAGAATTAAAAAATATG
Organism: Oehlia diaphana; assembly: GCA_003833135.1. Lineage (NCBI taxonomy): Eukaryota > Fungi > Glomeromycota > Glomeromycetes > Glomerales > Glomeraceae > Oehlia > Oehlia diaphana. The sequence goes on from QZLH01001274.1 coordinate 19,829, forward strand.
GTAGCCCAATTAGATATCGCTAATATGTATATATTTGGAAGTGGTATTGAAAAAAATTATGATATAGCCTTTGAATTAATTAATAACTTAGCAGCAAGTGATATTCCAAGTGCGGTAGAAAAATTGGGATTTTGTTATTATAATGGAATTGGAACTGATATTGATAAACAAAAAGCATTTAAACTATATCAAGATGCTGCGGATTTAGGAAATTCACATGGATTATATAGCTTAGGGTGTTGTTACCATTGTGGAATTGGAACTAGTTTAAATAAAAAAAAAGCATTTGATTTATATGAGGAAGCAGCATATTTAGGGAATACAAGTGCAATGAATAGTTTGGGATGGTGTTATAAAGAAGGATTTGGTACTGTTATTGATTTACAAAAAACATTTGAATTATGTCAAAAGTCAGCAAATTTAGAAAATCGGTTTGCTCAATATAATCTTGGTTTGATGTATGAAAATGGATATCAAGTTGAAAAAGATATAACCAAAGCAATTTATTGGTATAAGAAATCTGCTAAACAAGGACATAAAAGTGCAAAAAAAAAGTTAAAAGTCTTTGGCATTATTTCAGAAAATTGAACCAGGGTTGGTTTATCGATATTAAATTTTTATAATATTTATGTATTTTTAAAATATATCAAACGATCAAAAATGTTATTTATAATATTTTTAAGATTCAAATACTTTTTGAAATTCATTGATAGGGAGTTAAACTTAACTTTATTTCATCTTATTTTTATTTTGCAGTGGATTAATCTTTTGATAGGAAGTTAAACTTCGATAGAAAACTAAATTAACTAAATTTATATCTTTAAAATCACGTGGTAAAGTCGTACAAACAAATTTTTTAAAAAATTTTCTTTGTGTTTAGTTATTATATATTATTTGGCTATTTCTATTTTGAAATTATTTTGTAATTCTAGCTCGTTGTTAGCTTTGCATTATGATTGACTCCTAGTGTTCTTTTAACTCCAGCTTAAATATCAAATCAAATAAATCACATAACATATGGTCAGGTGATTGTGTTCATAGGTTGTGGCTTAAAAATTGATCTGCAATACTAAACTAAATTAACTGTATTGTTACCTGTACTACCGTATACAAAATAAATAAAAGTATGTCGATGAAATTTAAATTTTCAGTTTTTCATGACTAATTATGACTAACAACGTTAAAATGTATATTATTAGCAATTTAGAGATGTCAAATATTTGTAATCCATCACATGTTCAAAATTTTAATAAAGTGAATATGAAAGAAATAGAACCTACGACTCAAAATATTAATAATAATATATATGAAGAAGATTTAAGTATTGTAATTGATAAAGTGATTGATCTTTATTTTAAGGAATTAAATGAAGGAAAAAGTAAAAAAATAAGGAAAAAACATGTACTTGATTGTATTGATAATTACAGGATAAGTTTACAAGAAATTTATAATTGGCTCTTAAATAATCAAAAAGATTCAAATTCTATTTATTTACTTGGATTTTTTAATTATTATGGTATTGGAATTACTATTAATATACAAAAAGCATTTGAATTATATCGAAAGGCAGCAGAATTAGAAAATAATGCAGCATTATTTGACTTTGCTAATATGTGTATTGATGGAGTGGGTGGTGATAAAGATTATGAAAATGCTTTTAAATTATCTAAAAAGTTGGCAGAAAAAGAATATTCAGGTGGATTAAATCTTTTAGGATATTGTTATGATAATGGAATTGGAACTGATGTTAATATGCAGCAGGCTTTTAATTTATATCAAAAAGCAGCAGATTTAGGTAATTGTATAGCACAATATAATCTTGCTCAAATGTATATTGACGGATTAGTTGTTGAAAAAGATTATAAAAAAATTTTTGAATTATTTTTAAAGGCAGCTAATTTAGGGAATTGCTCTTCTCAATATAATCTTGCCTGGATGTATGAAAACGGATATGGAACTGAAAAAGATAAAGATAAAGCAATTTATTGGTATGAGAAATCCTCTAACCAAGGAGATGAAGATGCTCAAAATGCATTAAAAAAGTTATTGAATGGATAAGTGAATAATGTTAGTATAATGTATTATGATTAGTGTCAATTATAATTAGTGTCAATTATGTTTAGTGTTAATTATGTTTAGTATCAGCTACGTTATTAATTATTTTATATTTATGTTTATATTGTATATTTAAGGATACATATGGCCATTATTAGGTAAATAAAAACAAATTTCGCATTAAACAAGAGTTTTTTTTTTATTTCCCGCTTGATTAATTTCTAATTTACTTCATAATTATTTTCTGCCTTTAGTTATTCATCATTTAATTTCTCAGTATTTTAATTATTGAAATCTAAATAAATTATCATTATTATGGGTTGAGTAAAAACGATCGCAAAATCAAAATAAAGACTTCTAACAATATTGTTATTTCATTGGTATAGAGTGAAGTAAAAATAAAATTTATAAAAATTTTTATGAAAATATGAATTACTTTTAATGTAATATTTTTATTTTTAATTTATTAATTAATTTATTCTATAAAAATTTATTAACAAACGGAAGTATATTTGAAATACAACAATTGACAGGATGAAATAAAGAAAAAACTGATTAAAGGCTTTTGTTGATAAGAATTTTTGCTGAAACTGGTATTTATTCTTCTGTTAATAGAAAATACACTTCCTTTCATTCACGTTTAGGTAAACAACAATTATACTACTCTATCCAATAATCATTTATTGGAATAGACAGGCAACGGAGTTCAATTTTCTTTAAGACTTCCCTATTTTTAGGGCTAATTCTTTGGTATAAAGAATAAACACTTGCATATTAATAATTTTTCACTTTAGATAATCATGTGACAATTGTGTCATAAAATATAGTTAACAGTAACTAAATAAATTTGTATATGGCTATGTGGTAGTACAACATTTTGAATAGGAATTTAAAAAAATTACGTGATATGTTCTTGTGGCTTTCGTGGCTTTCTCAAAAAGCATATCAAATATTAATAAGTATATAATCATAATTATAAACAAATTAAACAAATTGCAACTTGCCAAATGCTAGATCTTTCATTGATAAAAGTTAAAGATCAAGTGGCTATGCCCACTCCTAACTTAGCCCTAAACTAACAAGTGTATATATGTGGCTTTGTTAAAAGTCATCATGACAATGTAACTTAGTCAAAATCAATAAGCCACAAAATTTATTCAGTTATAAAAATCAACAAATTCTCCTGATTTACAAAATTATCTCATATAATGTTATCCCTATAAAAAAAATTCTGGAAAAAACCCTAATAAATAATCATTTTTCTAGTATTTATTCTGAAGAAACTCAGACACATGATCATTTTCCTGAAAAATTTTTTATAGAATATCTGTAGAATGGATTTGATAACTACTCTTTAGAAATAAAATAAATAAATAAAATAAGTTTAAATATGAAAATAAAAAAATATTATTAACCATTTATTCATTCCACCTATGATGGCAGATTGGGCTATCAAAGATCTTTTGATCAAACATACTCAGCATTTTCATAAGATAATACTTACTATATTTATATATATAAATGATATATAGTATATACTAAACATTCCATATATTACTAGACCAGATTATGACCTCTAAGTCAAAATATGGTAAATGAAAAACATATTCTTTTTCAAGTGATTATGAGAACAAACTCTAACAATCAAGAAAGGCTAAAATTAACAAATCATTAAATCAATATTGAACAATAAACCTGATAAAATAAAAGAATTTTAGCCAGTTGAGGGAATTGGCTATTTTAATCAAATATTTTATTATCTTACAAATATCAGCTTATAAGTCCTGAAAACTGTACTGGTATACAAACAGATAATTTGGAGTGTCAGAATGATTCTTGGGTAGAAAAAATCAAGTATTTACAATGATTGGAATTACAGGCCTATATGAAGTGTTAACAGACATTGATAAAAAGAGACAATTTCTCTTCCCATTATAAAGCATATACAATTATGAATTATCATAAAAATCTAAGAGATGAAACAACTTTATTAGCAAATCAAGGAATAATAATTATAAAATAAATTTAGTTATAACAATAATAATATAGGAAAGTTGGTTTGCTTTAAAGAAAAGATCTGCATTTTTAATAATCTTAGTTTTTATTTATTATTTTAGTTTGAGAACACAAAAATTTAAAATAATCATAAACTCTAAAAAGAAATGTGTGATCACATAAGCAATAGCTTGTTTTTACTAAATCAAGGGTCCAAGTAAGTAAGATAACATTATTTAAAAATTATATATTATTGATGGATTTTTCAAATAGTCTTACAACAACTCCATCAAAAGCCAATACACTTAAAAAGAATTAACAATATGGCCCAAAACTAATGTAGTGTCATCAGTATGAACAAAAATAATGTCAAAATTTCAAACCTATTGTGGATATTGATAGTGCTAAAGCACAATGATGCAATCATGCTCTTACTAGCACTTTTATATATATTGTGGTATCCCATTTAAGACTGTATCAAATCCATTTTTTATTGATCTTGTTAAAAGTTTATATCCATCCTATCAACTTTCAAATCGGACTACATTCACAAAATTAATACATAGTGTAGAGTAAATATAACTAATTATTTCTTTTTCTTAATAATATAAAGCCTACAATTTCAAGAACATCAAGGAAAACATTATTTACCTAAGCATAGAATGCAAGAAAATTGAATGATGATGATTTTAAGTTATATAAGGATTCATCAGGATGTACTAGTTTAAGATGTGAAGAGGATCACTTTGCATTCCCTTCAGAATATATCTTTCAGAATTAAACATAAAAATCATAATTCAAGTAAAACTACCAGTAGTATTTATGGTCAAAATTTGCAAAAAATGCATATTTGACAAATATTTACTATATTAAATAATCAGATTAATCAAATTTTATAATGGATGGTAACAAAAATTGTTGGAAATATGATTTAATGAATAATTCAATAAATATACATTGCAAAAGAAGAAGATACAAAGTGAAGTCAAAATGAGCATAACTATGATAAATCTTCAATTGCAATTTATAAACTTGAGAGACAATCATTACATTTTCGTGAAACTTATCATCAGAAAATGATTGTAACTGGAAAGATCTACCATCTAATATGTTATACACTACTTATATGAATAGAAAACATGAATTTAAGGTACAAAATATGTAAATAGGATATATTATATAACATTCAGTTAGAAGCACAATGTCAGTTGCATTCTTCCACTCCAAAAACTTCATCCAAATTAATATACATTAAGAACAATCCAATAGATGAATTGGTTAATGATGAGATCATTTTCCAACAGGATAATGATCCCAAACACACTAGTGGTTCTTATTTAAAATTATTGAAATAACACTTTATAAGAAATGAAGATAACAACCAAGAGATAATTAGCTTTTATAGTGGCTAATTTACAAATCAATCATGACAAATACAATATCCTCATCTGTAGTTTAATCACTTTTGTTATCTTCATAAATTTTTTCATCATTATCCATCAGTAAGTTTTAAACAGGCGTATAAAGTATTGAAAAATACCATGTGTTGTTCAACACCAAAAAGTGTAGAGATACGAACCCTTTGTCAATCAACACCACTTAAAAACATTTAAAAATGCATAAAACAACACCTATTTAAGTGTAAAGCTACACATAGTAAAACAACTATAGTTTAAAAACATGTCTACCATTGTATTAAAACGCGTATATCAATATTAAAAATGCGTATAGCAATGGTATTTTTTATTCATCGTATGATAGTTAACTTTAATTAGTATTAATTTATTAACACTGTATATATTATTGTATATTTAAATTTCATTAATTGTTAAAATATTGTTTATTTATAAATAGCAACTACAAAATAAACACATTATATTATCTAATATAAAATGTCAAATTATCTAATCCCTTTTGTTATAATTGGATTGCCACAGATTTTTAAGCGATCAATGTACTAAATTTCCATTGACAAAGTGCCCCTGATGACACAACCATAACAAGGTGGGGTTTCAATTAAAAAAACAAATATTAAAAGTTTCATTAAGAAACTTACACAATCTGATCTATATTCTAAAAACCTGACTGAAGCCTACAAAAAAGAAAAAAAGAATCATTAACAAATGTTTCCTAAAAAAAAATCAATAAATTTAAGTTTTGTAACATATTACGAAACTCACCATTTAAAGTTTCTGAACATAATGCCTTAAACCTACAAAAAAAAGAATGGAAACGTTAAAAATGTTTCCCAAAACTGAAGGAATTAAAAAAAATATTTTTAAAAGTTTTGAAGCAAAATGCTTCAAAACTTACCCTTCCATTTATTTCCCATTTTCCAAAGTCAAACATACATACCGAAAGACCTGCAAAAAAAAAATAAAAGAAACATTAGTCAACGTTTCTTAAAAAAAATTATAAATAAAGTTTCACAACATTTCATTGCGAAACTTACCATTTTTTCTATCTGAAAACCCATGGATCTACAAAAATAAGAAAAGAATTGTTAATCAACATTTCTTAAAAGAAAAAATTATAAAATAAAGTTTCACAACGTTTCATTGCAAAATTTACCCATTACCATCGATAATTCAAAATCCAAAGCCTAATAAAAAAAGATAATGGAAATGTCAGTAAACATTTCTTAATTAAAAAAATAAAAAAAATAAAAAAAATGGAAGTTTCATAATGAAAAAATATTACAAAACCTACCATTATCCGAATTTCCATATTCCCAGAAACTGAACCTACAAAAAAAAGAGAAATGTTCAGTTAGAACATTTCTTACTAAAGTATAAAACAAAAAAAATGGAAGTTTCATAACAAAATATACGAAACTTACTATTTTCCAAAATTTCAAGTCCCAGAGGTTGGCTGAACCTACAAAAAAAAGAGAGACATTCAGTTAAAATGTTTCTTAAAGAATAAAAATTAAAAAAATAAAGTTTCGCAACATTTGTTGCGAAACTTACAAGAGAAATAAAGAAACATTAATCAACGTTTTTTTAAAATAAAAAAATGAAGTTTCGCAACAGATATTGTAAAACTCACCATTATACCCGAAACCTCATAGATCTACAAAAAGAAAAAGAAAGAAGCATTAGTTAACGTTTCTTTAACAGTAAAAAAATAAATCAAAGTTTCGCAATGGACGTTGCAAAACTCACCATTTTACTCAAAACCCGTAGACCTATAAAAGGAAAAATAAAGAAACATTAATTAACGTTTCTTTAACAATAAAATAAAGAAAAGATTTCAAAGTTTTACCTTCGAAATCCCACTCAGAAAACGTCTGAATCGGCAGACCTAAAAAAGAAAGTAAAACGAAACTTTAGTAATGTTTCGTTAAAATAAATTAAAAAAAAAATAATTCTTAAAAGTTTCAAAGCAAACGCTTTGAAACTCACCTTCATTTTCCAGTTTCTCAAAGAAAGGACCTACAAAAAAAAGAAAGGAAACGTTAGATATATTTCTAAAAAGAATTATTTTTTAAAAATTTCGACATGTCAAAACTTACTGTTCAATATTCTGAATCGAACATGCCAAAAACCTACAAAAAAATGGAAACATTAGTAATGTTTCCTAAAAAAAAAATAATTTTAAAAGTTTCGAAGCGAATGCTTCAAAACTTACCATTTGGGAAATGGGAAAATGAAAAGGGAGAGGAAGAATGAAAGGGAAGGGAAAAACAAAAGGAAAGGGGAGAATGAAAGGGTAATGGAAAACGAAAGGAAAGGGGAGAACGAAAGAGGCAAAAAAAAATTAAGCTTTGCCAAAAAAAGCTTAATTTTTTTTTGCTATACCGCAGTCCACAGCGCCAATGCGGTAATTATTTAATCCGGTATCATGTGAACACATGATATAGAGTACATTACGCAATGCCGAAATGATTTTATTAATTATAATAAATATAAATAAATATACATATATATATATTAAATTAAATAGTACAGTGGTTAGTTCGTGAGATAATTATGTTTGGAGGTATTCAGTTCGATTCCTAAGGTAAGTAAAAATAAATATAATTTAAAATAGTTGGTATGTGTTAATATACGTCATTGAACAACAATGCATAATGTGTTGAACTAGTACACATTAGAGTTGAATGACGCGTATATTAACATTAAGTGTTGGTATACTCCAGTATACTGGTGTTAATTAATATTGTAAATCTACATTGAACAACTAACTAGTGTTGATCAACGCATATACTGGTGTGAATCAACACCTACCAAACTTCCTGATGTCATCTTTATTATCATCTTTTTCATTGTTTGGTGAAAAATACCATTACAATACAGAAATATAAAAAAATTGGTTATGAAATATTAATGGTACTAATGTACACTTTAATTACCTGATTCAAACATATTAGAATGAAATGGACAGACATTGAAGAAATTAGAGGATTGGGCTTAAAAAGTTGATGTAATTTAAGCAAAGAGATGTTATAGAAAAATAGTTTAGTTTCATTTTTCAAATCTACTTATAAACAGAACACTTTAGGGGAAATAATAACATTAGTAGTACAGGTTCAGTTATCTATTTAATAATAAATAATAATGCTTTAGCTTCATATAGTTATGTCAGAAATTTAATGAATCATATGGTAAACATTGTATCAGAAAAAATAAGTGAATCTGAACAGAAATTAAAGGTATAGGTGAACCATTTGACATTATTACAGGAATTGATCAAGAAGAATCCATACATCCTTTATTCTGGGTTATTTATTATGACCCAATGTTTGAAGCCATTGATAACTCACCACACCCAGGTATATCTTATACAGTCTCATTACCTACTTATATACCATCTGCTGATTCCATTGTCATTTACCAATTAAAACTTGAATACAAATTACAAGGATACTTAGAAAACACTACTTGGATCACAAATAATATCCATAACTCAAAGCATTAGTTATCCATAGAAGATGATTTCTATCAACTAGCAAATATCAAAATCAACAAACAAAAAACCATGTTCTTAATGAACAAAATACGACCAAATTTAGCATAAACTCCATTGATATTTACATAGTACTCCATTTAGAAAAGGCAACTAAGATCTTATGAGTATATATTAGTGCTAATTATTCCAATAAACAACTATTATTACAAAGTTAATAAGATGGTCAATTACATCACAAAAAGAAAAATTTATGCATGATCATATAACCTACATAATCAAAGTTATAACAATCAAATACTTAATACAATATATGTTTCTTAACCCTTCACAATGCTTTAAAATAAGCTCAACTTATGTTCAACTTTCTAACAAGTAACACAATTACCAAAAAATATTTACAACTCCATAACTCATAGCATCATTTACCTGCATGTAATTAATATTTTTGACAATCAAATTAAAGCACAAGCTTCATTATTCATAGCTCAAGCAACTCCCCATACACATCCAATACACTAAAATTTTAATTTTATTATCACATTATAGATTTTTGTTATTTAATAATCATATTCAATATTTTTTGCTTTTTGATATACTATTACATTTGTTTTCTTGTATAGAATCTTCATTTACTTCTTTCAATTTTATAATTAGGGATGGCAATGGTCACGGTCATTAACTGGTTATGACCGGTCATGATCGTGACCGATATCGGTCAGTCAAAGACCTCTGACTGACCGTTTGACCGACCGGTCTGACTGACCGTTTAACCAACCATTTAACCGACTGTTTAACCTTCCTGAAAACATTTGTGAAATGTCTTTAATATAAAATTTAATAAAAAAATGTTTCACAAACATTTTTTAATTATTTTAATAGAAAACGTTGTGAAAACATTTTTTATTAAGTATTTAAAAAAAAAACATTTTGCAAATGTTTTCAGAATTGGTTAAACAATTGGACAGACCAGTCAGTCAAATGATCAGTCAAATGCATGGTCAGTTGGTTGGTCAAAGGTTCTTGACCAGTTATGACCAACCGATAACTGACCATGACCGACCATTGCCATCCTTATTTATAATCTATCACTTTTGTTTAACTTTCAGTTTAAAGTAAAAAGAAGTTTTCATCCCATAGCATATTTTGTTATCAATCCAAAATTTTTATTTGCACATCTAAAAGTTTAAAACAAAAAGGTATTATGTTTTTAGATCAAATTATTACTATTGATACAGCCTATTTATTAGAAGACCATAAAGATATTAAGTGTGGTGAAGATCCTAACGTAAAAATATTTTGTGCTCACATGAATATTTTGTGTTACTGATCTTCATATCTATGATGATAGTGCTTCAATCCGGATATTTTTTTTTTCCAGATATCTGAGATATCTGGATATGGCGAAACTTATCAATAAAAAATCAGGATACTTTAGAAAATATAAAATTTTTTCCGATGTCAATATGATATTGATAAGATATTGTTAAAATACCAATATTGTAATCATTTATATTCCTACACGAGACAGTTACCACTAAGCAACGGTAAAAATAATGGCATCACAGTTATCATTACAATATTATTATTACATTATTTTACGAATCCTGAAGATATCACGTTAGGATTTAATACAGTATATTTACAATGTCACATAAATATCAAAACGATATATTAACAATTATTTATAATATTTATATTATATTACAAATTATACCATTGTACTTAATTCTACTCAAATGTTTAGTATAAAACTATTCTATCCGCCTAGAAATTGTTCTAATCGTCATACCTAAAAATAATTGATAATACAATTGGATAAAAATTTACACATCCAAATCTATCTATAAATTATAAATTCGTCATATCAACTTTAATTCTGATGGTAGGAAACCTGTCCGATAATAAGTATTAAAAAATTATTTCAAAACTCAATTTACAAAAAAAAGAAAAATTTGAAAAAAATTCCTAAATTTACCATCAACTAAAAATATAGACCCAAGATTTATATAAAATAAAGATGAAACGTTTTGTAAAATTTTGAATTATTATTTAAAAACTGGGCTGGATTCTAAAAAAAAAAAAAGCATTAGAAACAAAAAGTTTTAAAATATCTTTCTAAAACTCACAGAGAGTACCGAGTCAGAGATGGTTTCCTACAAAAATAGTGCCAAAGAATTGTTTTTCAATACCTTAGATAATCTTACCAGACTTCACTTATGGTCCAAAAAATTGGTAATAACATTTTTTTTGTTAAAGTTTTCAAATTTTTAACATCAAAACTTAATTCTTCTCATAAAGTTTCCATGCATTCAATATCTGAATAACCAAACCATCTACAAAGAAAAGACTACCATTAAAATTAGTTATTAAAATAAAAAAAAAAAGAAAAGAAAAATAAATCTTACCAGAATTCCACGCGTTCCATTTAAAAATAAGAAACAGACAGTTCGTTATAAAACCCAAAAAAGGGATTAATAACTTACTCATCCAAAGAAAGATCTATCTGACGTCTAAAAAATTAGAAAATTAAAACAGTTTATTAAAAGTTTTGTTAAAAGAGCAAATTTTAAAAATTTTGCCATTCCTACCGAATTTCCCACATGTTTTGAGAGTCAATCGTCTAAAAAAAAAGAGAAAGAAGTAACTGTTCTTTGATAGATAAAAAATAAAATAAAACAAAATTCTGCGTCCAAAGAGCTGAAGAGCTGTCTTAATTAATTAATATTTCTCTTAAAGTTTGTTGAAAAAGAAAATCCAATATATACACACACTACCATCATTTTTGAGATATTATGACTTACAATTAATTCATATTACAGAAGAGCACCAAAATATCCAAATAATATAAATTAAAAGTACGTACACACATGAAAGGAAAGGGTAGAAGATGGACGAATAAAAGAACAAAAGGAAGAGAAAGGATGAGGAAGTAAAAGGGAAGTAAAAAGACAGGTGAAAAAAAGTGAAAAAAAGATCAGTTATACTAGCAAATTGAACTGCGGCGGTTATTAATATTCTATTATCACATGATATTATGATGGCGAACTTGGTATCATCATCGGAGTTGAGGTTCCTACAAAAAGATAAAAAAAAGTTAATACAAAAATGCTGAAACCGTTTTTTAAATAAATGTTTTGAATTTTGTTTTCAGAGAACTTGGAACTGAAGTTCTTACATTGTTTTTAATATAAGTTTTAATTTTATTTCAATACTTACTTGATGTAACTGCATTCCTACGAAAATAAAAATATAATGATAATATAAAAAGTGTTTTTTTTAAATTAAAGTTTCGAGTCCACGTTAGAACTGATTTCCTAAAAAAAAAGTAAATAAAAGTTAACCTGCCAAATAAAAAAAAAAAATTAATTAAAAATTCATCATCCAGCAGTCAACCGAATCTACAAAAAGAAATTAGAGGAACATAACAAAATGTTTTTTTTTTAAAAAAAAAAAATAAATAAAAAAGTAAAGTTTCATGATGAAACTTTTTCTTTTCCAAACCATCTAAACTTACAAAGAAAAAGATTGAAATTTCTATGATCTTTATGAAATTAATACATATCTGATATCAGTAATTGTTCGTCTAAACACTAAAATGAGCTGGGACCTAGTATATATAATAAAAAAAATCAATTATTTTCAACCAAAATCTCACGTGTCCAGTGTCCAATCATCATCCATTGATTTATCGAAAGATATTTGGTCTTGATCTTTGAACGATGTCTTTATCTAATTAACAAGTTAGTTTGGCCTAAATCAACTCTACGATACTCAACAATATTCCTAAGCTTAGAAAGGTACCTCATAGTCAATATCCTAAAAAAAAAAAAAGTAGCAAAATATTCCATAAAAAAATCATTTAAAAAACTCTTTCCATCGAAATCTCATCTCACACCGAAAAGTTTCCTAGAAAAAGGAAATTCGAACTTTTGTAGAGTTCGTTTAAAAAAATCTGTGTTTTATTTACCGAAATTTATATTCAAAGTGATCCTTCAGTTGTCTAAAAAATGAAATATTTTATTAAAAGAATTAAATTTGAAAAATATACTAAATCAGCTGATCATTGAAAATATTACGAGATATCATGCATTATTTGTTTAAAAAAAATGAAACACACAAGAAAATTTTATAAACAACCGATTTTCATTTCAAAAAAACTAAATGGTTTTTTTCATATTTAATAAAAAAATGCATTTCAATTCATTTTAATAAAAAATTGGATCGTTAAAACCATTTTCGTTAATTTTTTTAATCTTAGATTTTTAATGGGTTCTTTTATTTTTGCATCTACTCAACTATCTAGTTAATTTTTTAAATTACCCAATCAAAATATTTTACAAAATCACATGATGTGTTATATTGGCGAAGTCTTAGTATCCGATCTTATTGATAGCTAAAATTTTAAAAATGATTTATCGTAACTTTATTAAACTCGCCAAGTATTTTAAATTAAAATTATATAGGATAACTCATTTAAAAATTAAATAAAATATATAAAATATTTTTCTACACAGATTTTACATAATCACTAGTTCGTTTATACATTTTATCTTTTTATTTATTAATTATTTTTGGTTTAGTGTAAATCCTTTATTTACGTAGGTTATTGGGAAGCTATACTTTATTCGTATCTGATCGGATTTTAATTGAATTAATAATTTTTAGATAAGATCTGCGTCGATCAAGTCCGATTTCCAACCTTACCGATCAAAAGAACTGACAGATAACAATATGAACGATATGAGTAATAATTAAAGTCCCATACATCGTCACGTGCCGGACAGATAGACTGACATTTTTAGTGTGACCTTTGTATAGAAGTATATAGTCCTTCGTTGCACTTAGCCACTTCGGACTGATAACTAAAAGGAATATTACATGAGTTAACTATCAAATCATCTAGTGCATAACAATATAATGCCCTTCGCTACGCTCCGGACAATAAAATTACCTTCGTTAATTCCTTATGCTAGACTATTATTTCAAGTTATTTTCGTATAAGGTTAATACCCGAACCAATTTTGATATACTCGTTTAATTTTGTATTTTTGTATCAATGTTAGAATATAAGAATGAACCTATTTTGAAATATTTCTATTAATTATTTGTTCAATTATTTGTATGTTATCGTTATACGAATTCAACGTTAAATAAAGTCACATGTACTGTACATTAAAAAAAAAAAATTTTCAAAAAGATAAAATTTTGTATCACTCGGTTGAAAATTAATCAAGATTCAGTATTGTACGACTTGACTGTTATTTAATGATTGCGTAATTTGTATTACACAAAAAAAAGGAAAAATATTTCCCGACATAATTAAGGCAAAGAATATATAATTGGTGATCAAATTTTAGGTAACATTAAATTTATATATAAAGTTCCCATTCACGACATTTTTCCTTTTTATATTTAAAAAAAAAATGGATGGTAATAAATTATTACGAAAATTATCACAAAATTTACTTGAAGTTTTAGATGATGGCGAATATTATGATATTATGATTGAAGTTGGTGATGGTAAACCTTACGTAAAAATATTTCGTGCTCATATGGCCATATTAAATTATCGTTCTCCTTATTTACGAGAAATTTTATTTAAAAATAAATGGAAGAATTATGATGGAACTTTGGTACGAATTGAATTACCAAATATTTTACCGGAAATTTTTCAAGTAATTTTAAGGTATTGAAAAAAAAAATGCATTTTATAATTATATAATTTTTTTTTTTAATCGTAAATGATTTTTTTTTTTTTTATTTAGATATATTTATGGAGGAAAGTTAACTTTAAAAAATCATGATAATTTATATATAATTAAATTATTGATTGCTGCTAATGAATTAAGTATTAAGGAATTGGTTATTTATATACAATTATTTTTGATTAATAACAGAGCAAATTGGTTGGAACAAAATTTTTATTTGATATATCAAACAATTTTTGAAAATTATTCTTTCTTAGAACTTCAAAATTATTGTAATAATTTAATGTCAAAAAATCCGAATAAGATATTCGAATCATTAGATTTTCCTTCAATTCCAGAAAAAATTTTTATTTCGATTATTCAAAATGATAATCTTCAAATGGATGTAGTTCAAATATGGGAAAATGTTCTTAAATGGGGTCTTGCACAAAATCCGGAGCTTTCTTCAGATCCTTTTAGTTATTCAAAAGATGATTTTAATAAATTAAGGAATACCTTAGAACAATGTATTCCTTTTATTAAATTTTATGATTTAACTTCTAAAGAATTTTCGGATAATATATTACCTTATAGGAAAATTATACCAGAGGAATTATATATGGATTTATTAAAAAGCTTTTTAAATTTACACCCTGATAGCAAATTAAATAATATATCAAAACCTCATATAGTTAAAGAAATTAATCCTTCTCAACATAATATAAATAAATCGATAGAAATATTTAATCCTGCACCTTTTAGCAGAACAAATAAACGTCGTATTAGAAGGAATAGACAGGTATCTTTAATGAATTTTATGATTTTATCAAGAAATATATTTTTATGTTTTTTTTTAGTTTGATTTATGAATCGCTTATTAATATTTTTTGAAATTATATTTAGAGGTTAAAGAAGGTAAATTTTTCAAATTCTCCAAGAAATTAATTTACGTCCAATTAATATTTTGAATTAATTTTGATTTTTTTTTTTTTTTTAATAATAGATTTTTTCCCAGATTGACAGTGAAAATTGTAGTCGTGGTTTTGGTCGTGTTCGTGGTCGTGGTCGCGGTCGCGGTCGCGGTCGCGGTGGTAGTTTTGGTAGAGGTCGTGATGAAGGCGATGAAGGCGATGAAGGAGAGGTATTGATTTAATTTTATCACGAAATAGATTTATATATGTATATGTTAATTTGAAATTTATGATCAAATTTTTTTTTCTTTTAATCACGTATAAAGATTTTTTCCCAGATTAACAGTGAAAATTGTTTTCGTGGTGGTTACGGTCGTGGTCGTGATGAAGGAGAGGTATTGATTTAATTTTATCACGAAATAGATTTATATATTTATATA
>QZLH01001275.1:7670-21705 GCA_003833135.1 Oehlia diaphana
CCCCCCCCCCTTTATATCGTTACTATTAATATCCCTTTTATATTATTTTATTGTAATTATTTATATTATTATTTTAAACATAATATAAATAATTAAGTAAAACGAAATATTTTATTTATTTTATTTTTATTTTATTTTATTTATTTTAATAGAAAAAATTTATATATATCTCGAAAAGAACAAAAATTAAATCAATCCCCCTTTAACTCACCATATATTTATATATATATATTTTTTTATTTTTTATTTTTTTTATTTTATTTTCCTTCGGTTCTCTTAATAGCGACAAAGAAGAAGATCGAATAGTTCAAGTAACATACTGGCCTCAACTATAAACATAAAAGCGGTCCGTTCTCCAAGGAGGAATGAGAACTTGGACGATACATCTGATAATAGTACAGAAGAATATTTTGAAGATAATAAACTTGCTTCTTCAAATCGCACAATACCGCGTCCTCCTAGATTAGCTTTTGACACTCAACATAATTTAAGAATTCCCATGACGCCTCCTTCAAGGCAAGAATATAAAGCACACCACCAAAATCATTCACATATGTTGTTATCATCTTATAATAATAATATAAATAATAGTCATCATGACTATTATCACCACAATTTTTCTAATGGTTTATCTGGAAAAGAATCAAGGACAACAAGTTTTAGTAGTACAAAAAGCAATAAAAGTACTCATAGTATGAATAAATCATTAACCGCCTTCTATAATGAACGTATAGAGAAACGTACAAGTATGGCTTTTGATGATGAGGAAGATGATGATATTTGTTCTGATTCTGACTCTGATACAACTTTATCTGTTTCTTCTTCAACTTGTGGTGATGATGTTCGTGATAATAGAAGAAACAATCGTAATAATCAATTGGCTAAACAGGTATCATTGTTACGAAAGGAAATAGATGTTGTAAAAAGTTCTTTAGAAGGTTTACAAAAAGATCATAAGGAAATGTTAAATGAAAAAAAACAATTGGAACAACAATATCAGGAAACTAGATATGAAGTAACGAAAACTTTAGAGTGTAGTACTAATGATTTAATGGAATATAATGAATTATTAAATGCTAAAATGGAAACATTATCTTTAGAAATGGGTACACGTGACAATTCGGACTTTTCTCATTTTTCTGAGGATATTAGTATAATAAATAATTGTAATGGTGAATGGCCAATAGAATATACAAATATTATGAACAATTGTGTACAACAGGCAAAAGAATTAGAATATTTCCAAGTTGAACTTGAAAAATCTAAACAAGATTTTCGTTTATTATTAAGTTTTAAAGAAGAAATTGAAAGAACTTTGGAAGAAAAAGAACGTGAATATTTAGAAAAACTTCGAGAATGTGAAGCTGTTGCTAATTATCAAGTTGGTACTATTGATTCCATGGAGAAATTATTAAAAGAATTAGAAATAAAGATGGATAAATTACAGAATGAACAACGACAAGAACGTACTGGAAAACATAAACATAGTTCTTCACATTTGTCCGCAAGCAGTATATTAAGTAATGGTGAAAAACTTAAAAAGAAACATGCTCAAAAATCTTCTGTCGATATAAAGAATGTTTCTTTGCAAAATAATTCCTCAAATGACAATTCTACTGCTTCTGTGGAAGATTTAATACCTTCATATTGCTTATCTCCTCCACAGACACGTCGTCAGTCATGTACAAATCCAATAACATTATTTACGGACGAAGAACGAATTCGACATCAAACACGTTTTTGTAAGTAGGCGAAATATTACTTACATACATCTCTATATTATTTAATAAATATAAAAATCCTAATCTATAAATTTATTATTTTAGGTTTAGCAAGACGATGGGTTGAAGATGATGAGGTATCAATATGTCAACAAGCTGGTTGCAGTGTTAAATTTAATTTATGGAATCGAAGGCATCATTGTCGGAGGTAAATTGATTTCTGAAATTATCGATCATTTTCTTATTCAAACTGTTAACTTACGTAATTTCATTGTCTTGTCTCATTTTATAGATGTGGTAATATATTTTGTAGTACACATAGCGCCTATTCCATGTTACTGTTTCCTGATGGTATCGAGGATTGGGGCGGTGTATGGTCAAGAGTATGTGAAAGTTGTTTTAAAGATTCAAAATAAGATTGTTTTTTAGTTGTAGTTTTCTAATTTAGGAATCATATGGACTATATTTTAAACTAATACGGATAAAATCATGTCCACTTTGTTCATTTTTGTATTATACTATATACATGTACACTTATTTTAAAGAATTATTATTTAATTATTTTGTTTTTTTTAGTATAGGAAAAATACTTTTTTCGAAAAAAAAAAGAGTTATATTATCATGAATTAAAGCATAATTAATTTATTAACAAAAGAATTATTTAGTATATAGGGATAAAAATTTTTTGTAATATTTGTAATATATATATATATTATGTATACATAAAACAATAATTTTTTAATTCGGTCTTGTGATCAAGATAATCATATAATACTACAATGTATTTCCATTATGTTTTTGTAAAACTAGGAAAAAGTCTGAAGTGCTGCTTAAGGTCACGTGCCGAACGGACATCCCAGACATTTTGTATCACCTTTCAACGTTAGTAAAGAATTTCGCAGATTTTACTTTAGAATTTTTCTTACTCATGTAATTATCATGTAAGTTGTAATGAAAATGAAACTTCTCATAAAACCTTTAAATGTAATAATAACATTGTCATTTATTAATTACACAATCAAAAAAATCAATCAATCAATATACTTTTAAATAAATGAACATAAATTTGATATTATTAAATACAATGATTCATAAAAAAATTGGTCTTCTCTTTATCTCTCTTTCATTTCACAATTACTAAGAGTTAATGAAATAGTTGTACAAAATGTTGCTAGAAAATATGGAAAAGGTATGCAGAATAATGACTAATAATCCAATTTTAGATGTAATTATTGAATAGTATTCCTATTTATTTGTACTATATAATGAGTATATTGCAAGAGCTGTACTTGGTGCTATAAAAAGTATAATAATGCTTGATGATCTAGCAATCATTATTCAATGAAATACCTCTAGTTTTAATGATAACCCAGTGAATTTTGGTTTAAAAATGGCATTGCTAATCAGAACAAACTATTTTTAACTATTTTACAACAAATGGAGAAATAGATATTTATGGGTAAAACATACTGTATAGTTCTGAAATTAAGCAACCTCTGAAAATAAGCACCCTTCCAATTATTATAGTTCTGAAATAAGCAACTCATGTACTTCTGTAATAAAAAATTAATAAACGTAATAAAGAAACATTTACTAATATTGCTAAAATCACCTAACATTTCAAAATAATGGATAATTTTATTAAGTATTATAAACATTAATTATGCAAAATTGTTCCAAATTACAGTAACTCTTAACAACTCTTTCTCTAATGATGCTATTATATCTTCTCTTTTTTTGTGGCAAACTGTATAGTGAATTTAAATTGAAATATAAAAAACAAGAATTCATGGCTAATTTATAGATCACAATATTGTACAGATTATTTATTTGATCATTTAAATACTCAGTTTTTTTCAGATTTTTTAGATTTTTTAGATTTTTATTCAAAAAAAAACTACCTTGAAATTAAGCAACTTTATAATAAAAAAAGGTTGCTTAATTTCAGAACTATACAGTAATATTTGTATTTAAAATTAATGATAACCTTGAATAGTATAAGTATCATATTTCTAGATGGTATTAGAAAAATTTTATTTTATCATTTGAATCCTTTATATCAGTTTTTTCATATTATTCTTTTTCTTTTCTTTGAATAGGGTCTGCTACTAGACAGATATTCCAGACTTATATGTATCTATTGTAATAATTCATAATTGATACTAGATAGTGTTGTGATCCAAATGAATCTATGATCCATCAATTTGACTCAAAATGATTCAAATATTCATAATAGATCTGCAAATTCATCTGTTACCCATCCAAATATTTACTAAATGTATCTAGGTATACAATTTTTTTAAATATAGAAAAACAGCAATTGCAATCCAAGAATCTCTTTTCAAATACATAGCCATACAGAAGTTAATGACTGAAATAACATCTGTGAAATGGTCAAAAGATTTCTGTGATATAATTAATAAGGTAAATAAACTGTACTTAAAAAGAATATGTGTGAAGATAAAATTAGAGATACCTATTATAAAAAATTTTGTATAGGAAGCATAAGATGGGATCCCATATTTATGTAATCAAAAAAAGTAATTATTAAAAAATAAGGCACCTTCACCTAATTTTATAATCTGAGAACAATCAGAAAGATTTATATTTGAGCAGATATTCTGAAAAAGATTAGATACTTATTTAAAAACCTGCTAACTAGTTAGAAAATATTCCTAACCTAATATATGAATTTTGGAAATAAAAAAGCATCTGAAACTGTACATTCTGACTAAGTTCTATATATGCAATTCAAAATGATTCGCATAAACTAATATAATATAATAATATAATTAAAGTATTGTAAAAATGAAGGTAAGGTATATTCTACTATATAAATAATATTTTAAAATGACTCAGAACTTAACTCAACTTAACTCATGAGGCACACTAGCACTCTTTGAGGTCTTCAGTAATAATATAATTAGAGATCAAATATTTTTACTATACCAAATATCTTACCTAACTCTAAAGTACTGAAAATGTTATGTTTTGCATTCAGCTTTTCTTTGAATAAAACTGAATTAATATTTCATTAACCTTTTCACTTATCATTAAAAGATCTTTAATATTTTTCAATCAAGCTATATAAGTATCTATGGAATCATTTTTCTTGATCCTCTGAAATTTTTGTAATTAGACTCTAACTTTAACTCTTCCTAAAGGATCTCATAAAGTAATTTTTTAAAATTTACAGACATTAATAGATTCAACAAGTTAGATTTAGAAGTAGTAGCTTTCACAGTGGCAGAAATCATAATAGGAGTTGTTTTAACTGTCTTACTTAAAATTGACTTAAGTTTCAAGATACTCAAACTCTTACACAAATCTGATAATTACTATTCTTATTTAAAATAATTTTCAAATTATCATAATATATAGTATTTGCATCAAGATCCATAGCATTATAAATTCCTTATTGCTTGAAACTTTTTCACAATTTGTCTAGCCATTCAATTTACTTTAATAATATCAAGATCATCTTAAAAATTATTCAATTAGCAGTATCTAAATCATTACAATACAATGCATCTGTATAGTCTTAGTTAGACAAATTTAACTGGTATATACAGGCGATTGTGATAAATCAGATCTTTGATAAATTGAATTTGGTATTATTTCAGATTTTTCTTCCAGAACCAAATCTGTCATATTAAAACAATTGCAATATACCAGATTTTATTAGTAAAGTCACAATATTTCATAAGTCAGATTTGATTTTATATCAGTTATATCAAAAAAATCTTGATACAATATGTAATGAAAATAATTGTAGTTATAAAAAATCCTATGTTTCAATCATCATATAATGTAATTAAATGAAATTAAATTAATATGAAATCCTATTAATTATAAAGTTAAATAAATAAAAAAAAAATTATAAATTATTATTTAAATTTTTACAAAATATTTATATATATATTTTTTTTTTAAATTAAAAAAAAATTGTCAAATTTTAATTAATCAGAAGTTTGATTAAATTTAAAAATATCTCAGCAATTAGTAATTCAAATTGGATAAAATTTTAATATGTTATAAATTAGATATTTTTATATAAAATGTAAAAATTTGAAATTATTTGACTTGCTAGTTTAGAGAGATTTTTAAATTTTAAAGATTGACAAAAATTATAATGTAAATCATTAATAAATGTAGTTCAATATCAATTTCTTGCCAACTAGTGATTAAATTGAGAAAAATTTCCATATATTATAAGTTTAGATTCATTCTTTAAAATAAAAAAATTTTTGTTTGGTTTATATTACTGATTAATAAAAAAATTAATGAAATATATCAATCACAATTATTTTTGTTACACTCTGTATATCAATTTTTTCCTAATTTGACATTAATGCATCCTTTTTTAGCATACCTTTATATTATTGTAATTTTAAAAAAAATGCTTAATTCCAGCTGAAATTATTAATTTTGGCCAGAATTAAAAATTAATTATTTTATATCACAAATATTGCATATTTTTTTAATATCTTAATCAAAGTTTTGGAAATAGCTTTATTTTTCTGTATATCTTATATAAAATCAGATTATTAATATATCAAATATCTTTCACCTGTGTATAACAAATAGTTCTTTTATAATAATAAAATGGATAAATCTAATTGTAACATCCTGTTACATGTCTTATTTGTAACAACTCCTAATTTTATCCAATTAAAATTTAAGATCAGGTGTAATGTAAACAAAAAATAAAAGATCAGTCATGTAACCAAGACAAAAGGATTTTTTAAAAAATTTCAAAAAACTGCTTATAACTTAAAATTTTGTCTATAAAACTGTTTTAAGTATATTAAGTAAAAGTTTTCCAAATTAAATTTTGCATACAAAAATTTTATTTGTAAAATTCTTCCAAAGAATCAGAATTTGTAGCTAACATTAATGAATAATGAAGAACTTACTCACAATATTGAAAAGGTAAAAAAATTTACAAATGACATTTTTTTATACC
This sequence comes from Oehlia diaphana, assembly GCA_003833135.1. NCBI lineage: Eukaryota > Fungi > Glomeromycota > Glomeromycetes > Glomerales > Glomeraceae > Oehlia > Oehlia diaphana. The sequence continues at coordinate 14,358 of QZLH01001275.1, forward strand.
TTTACAGCAAATTGCAAAATTGTGTGACCACCTTATAGTTTTTCAATTTAAAAATTTTATATTTTTGATTTCTCAAAAATCAGTAAAAAATCAAGTGTTTATTTGACTTATTAAAATGAAAATAGAACTCAAACTAAAAATTATAAGGTGGTCGCACAAATTTGTAATGTATAAAGATTGATGAGGAAAGAGTGTACAGTGAACAAAATACTGGAACATGGTGGAAAAATGTGAAAAAAATCATTTTGAATAGTTCAAAGCTTTTTTCTATAATACTATACTCAGATGTCACTAATATTAACACATTAGAAAAAAGTTAATTCTATCCTATTTAGATGCAATAAACAGTTATTCCAATCTTACAACCTAAAATAAACAATTAGTCTTTACAAATCTATTCTAACTTAGGAATTTTCTGACAATATCAACAAATTATGCTAAGCTAGGCTGTACTCTCAACTTTTGCTCTTTAAAGCAAACTTATGAGTGATCTCACACTCTTGATCCTGTTTCAAACTCAAAGAGTGTTTCAATATTAACCAATCTACTGGTTTTATACTGATGCCATACTTCTTCTCTCAACATCAACAATAGACTTTCATCCATTTCTCATACTAATAAGGCTTCATCTTATTCTTCTCTAACAATAAAGAATGATCAGTTTTCCTTTTCTACTGCCCATACTCCTAATGAAAAAAACTCCTGAATACATTTTTATAAAATTTCTGCATAATGATTTTTTTATAAAATAATCCTTTTTATTAAATTTTATTACATTTAAGAGTAGAAAAGAGTCTGAATGTTTGTTACAGGCTTTAAAAATTTTCCTTTATAGAGAATGGTATTCTCAAGAATTTATTGAAGATGTTTGGTGATGTCACAAACCCTAAGAATTTTACAGCTCAAGCCCAACTGATGAATATATAACTTACTATTTCCAGTTATAGGATCATTTTTTCAGTATTGGCCATTGGCAATTTGGCCAGACTTGGCCATTATCTGTTTGGCTATTTAGCCACAGCCAAATGGCCTAGTTTTAAATTTTGGCTGGCCAAAAAATGGCCAAAAATTAAAAAAGTAACTACTTAAAATTATTTAAGTTAATTTGAAGTATTTTCATTAACAAAAAATGGGGCATCTAAATTATCAATAAAAATGTCTCTTATATTTATTCCATTAAGCTTCATTATCTAATGCAGGATGTGTTCTATTAAATAAAAATTCATTAATATTTATATCATCATCACAATGTAAATCAGTTACAGCACTCAACTCTGCTTCTTTTTTCTAGAAATTTCCTTTTTTGGATTTCTAAGTTAATAGGATTTTTTTCTTGATTCTCTAAATTTGTATTATTATTACTATTAATATTTATAGGAACTATCAGTTCAGAAATATTTTCTTCCATTTTTTGTTGTTAAATAGTTTTTACTTCATTAACCCTATGTTTATATGAAATTGCAGCACGTAATTTGCTCATTTTAAGTGTTTTTTCATACTATTTAAAAAGTAAATTATTTATAATTACATTAAATTATAATTTTTTTAATAGATTTAAAATAATATTATTTTACTTACATTTAATCTATTGCACCTTTTGGTATGTAGAAATCCCATATTTGACTAAAGCCTTTCTACTGATGCTGCATTAATACAGATTTCAAAAATTCATTATGCGACACAAAACTCAATATTTTAAATATCATCTTCAAATTGATTAGATTGTTTGTTCATCAAAAGGATATACTTCTTCTAAAATTTTCATATTCACATAAAATTGATTTTGATTTTGTTTTTGTCCAAGTTTTGTAATAATAAATTAGTCACTTACTAAGATATATATTATATGATTTAAATTTTGGATATTATCTTTGGAGCCATGATAAAAGTAAAAGTAGCTGTTCCCAACTTTGTGAAGTCAATCAAGTATTTCTCACTAAGTTCTATGTCATCATGACATACAGTACTTCATACAGTTGTACTTTATTACATTGCAGAATATCCAAAATTATACAGTATGGTTTAAGTATTTTTACAAAGGAGATGTTAGATAATGAAGAATTAGATGTAGTAAATCCAATTATTACAGTTAGAAAGGGAAGGCCACCAGGAAAGGTAAAAAGTGCTGTTGAAATTTAAAATAAGGAAAGCAGAAGATATTGTTTAAAATCAATTGACCTTAATGTTCAAAAAGGTGGTGACGAAACTCAAATTAGGTAATAGCAGGGTAATAGATTTATTGGTTAAAAATTATTTAGAAGTAACGAAGTTTTTTTTTTGTAATAATAAATTAGATTGATATTGTTACTTGCATCAGTTATACTGTAAATCAAAGTTTTTTTTTGCAATATTGATATTTGTTACTTTACAAGAGAAATTAAAATCTAAAATTATACAACAATTAATGGGGCAGATTTTCTTGTGATACTAAATTCACATTATCATTTCCCATGACTCAATAGATATATACTATCCTTAACTACATAATACATTTATTTACTGAAATTACGCTATTAAATTAGAATGTTAATATCATTTCAAAAACAAAAGAACACCACCATAGGAAAAAAAAAAATTATCTAATTAAACAAAAAAAAATTGCCATAAGTCTAAGAAGACCATTCCTAAAATGGAATTAATACAATTAATAATGTAACAAACCAAAAACAACTAATAAGACAAGAAAACGATTACCTATCTGTTCTTCCATGCTAATTCCAATTCCATTAATCATATCTAATCAGCTCTCTGCACCTAGTTTAATCACGCTAATCAAATAGTTCAATAATCCTTTATTTTAATAATTCATAGATCTGATATTTAATGCTAGAAAGTGGACCATATTATTTATTAAAATCGAAGAAATAGTTCCTAAAAAATGAAAATAAGATGTTAATTTCCATTTAACAAGTTAACAAACAAAAGTAATTCCTTTTCAACTCTCCCATCAACTTAAAGAGAAGAAAATGAACACCTACCTATTATAATAGAAGTTCCAAAGAAATCTTAAAAAAAGAAAAGAATGCTACATTATTTCCATTTAACAAGTTTATCCAATGTAAGTATATCTACTAATAAAGTTGATTAAATAAAATAAAATTTATTAATGACTTATTTCTGTATATAGCTGTGCAGGTCATGCTGCTTATATAAATGAAAGTCAACAACATTTAGGATGGCAAGATAAAACTGCTTGTCATATTCTGGAAAAAATATATATAGAAAATATTGGTAATTTATGGTTGAATTGGATTTTACTCTCATAATTCAATTAAAATACAAAAAGGTTCATTATTAAAGAATTAATTAGAATTGATATTATTAATAGGCTTACTTTGGAGCTAGTGAAATAACTGTTATGTTGAATATTTGAATTTTGAAAATAAAAAAGAAGAATTACAATCATTTGCAATGCAATGTGAAAAGAAATTGCAGACAGTCAATAATAGTAGTTTACCTACTAATTTAAAGGATTATAATCAGAATCTAGCAATACAAGTACATCAAATTGTTTGGCTTGTTCTATAACATATTATGAATTAATACTCTTACTGCATATGAAATTAATAAAATACTTTTTCATCTTGTGAATCTGTTTGTGATAGAGCTGGAGAAAATAGGAATAATATCAAAAGTTTTGACTGGTGGGCTTCATTCTAATCTGTGGAAGATATTTTGAAATTAATATTGATAAAAACAATTATGAATAAGAAAGAATTATATCAATCAACATTGATTGTAGTAAATTTGCAGTGTATTTATTGAACCCATCCTTTTCTAATAAATTTTAAGTTAATTGTAACTTAATAAGGCACTAAACATTTAGATAATAAATGGCATACAGCTATTATCATGAATATTGATTCTGAAACACAAACTTTTATTGTTACAATTTCAGTCAGTGGAAATATCACATCTACTATTTAGCAAGACTTAGCAAATACCAATCTTAGAATAATGCTTAACATAGATTAGTTTCAACTGTTTGAAAATTTTAATATAGCACTGGAGCAATTTATGCTATACTTTTAGCTGAAACTTTTTCATGTGAGTTTTGGCCAAATTTTCAAATTTTATTTAAGCAAAAACATGATAAAAAATTAGCTCTAATTTTGGCCAAAACTATAAAATAAAATCACCAGAGTTTCGGCCAAATTCCAGTATAATTAAAAAAACCTCAGTCAAGCCTTTAGGAGTTTTGGCTATATGTATAATTTATGCTATCATTTGCTAAACCATCTAATATATTAATATTGGCATTAATCTCAGAACTAACCTAAACTATTACCTTGCTCTTCTGGTCAACCAGTTAATTAGATTATGGTATGATATATTCTGATAAAAAATAACAGTAAATTTATTCAATGCATGATGCAATAAATGTTATACATCGTCTAGGAGTATAATGGCCTGTTTTATGATTTATGTTCACCTATATACCTATATTGTTTTTTTCATTTTTTTCATAACCAACATTAATTTGTTGTCTCTTATTAGTGCCTGCTTTATTTGTTTCCTTATTAAAAGTTTTTAATCATTTTGTAGAAGGTTTGCCTTTACCATGATGTGCTAATGGATCCTTAATATCACTAGCATTATAAACACAACTTTACAATATCATCTGAAGTTTGATATCCTTCAGCATGCTGATTTTCTTTGTTAGCAATGTAAGGTAAGATCAGATTGTTTAAATTCTTTTGATCATTTTCTTCTATTGAATAATTTAATGCTTTCTTAAAATGGCCCATAATTCGACCATATTCCATCTTTTTCTGCATCAGATGGCAAACTTGAACTTCTTAAACATTGTTATAATGTCTAGGAATAAATCCTTGTAAAGTAGTATTCTGAGACTTATGCCCACCTGCACTAATAAAAGGCTTATTATATAGAGATTTTATATTTTCCCATGCATTATCTTACAACTACCTTGCTGACATTAGCTGATTTTCTACCATTAGCTTGAAGTAATGATGACAAATAATTCCATGGGAAACCAATAACAAACAGGTACACAAATGGGTACCATCATTAAGTATAATAATATATAAGGAATAATTTGTCAAATCTCCCTAATTGAACCTCTTGAAGTTGATTTTAATAATGCCTTCAAATAAACCTGTCGATAGTCATAGCAATCCTTATTATTTTTAAAAATCTCAGCCTCACTTATTATATCTAGATCCTAGAGTAAAAAGAAATGTTAAATAATATACAAAAACAAATTCAATACAATAATATTGAATATTCTCACCATCTGATTCATACTATTCTTAGCTAGGAAAGAAATAAAATTCATTAATAAAATATCTTTCTGATCCTATACATGATCCTAAACCTAAAACAACACCATAATCCACATCCTGCACCCTAATCCCTAACCCTAATAACCCTAATCCTAACTCACACCTAATCTTAATTCTCACCCTAAATACATCTAATTCTAATAAAAATTCTTACCAATTGATCATCAAATGCAAAAAGTATAGACTCACACATTTGTTTATGAATTTCTTCAACAATTCATGGGAAAAATACTACTTTATTTTACTATTAATCTTGATGATAAACTGTTGTGTTATATTTCCATGCAATAAAACTTTTATTTAATGTTTCTTTTTGCATTCATACTGAAACTAAAAGCACCTGCTTTATGAACACCACATCAATAGATTCAACCCGTTATGTAGATTGCATCCCTGCTGTAAATATTCGATTTGTAAAGGCATAAGCCCAAGATTCTCAAGTTGAGTAAATAGTATTACATAAGTATTCATTACCATTAGGATACTTTTCTAATAAAGATTGAAATCGTTGTTCAAAAACATCAACACACAATGAGTTTCATGTTTTTCAAAAGTCATGTATAAAAAGATTAGAAATTTGTATTTCCAAGCTTTGATCTAGGCCTCTTTGGTAAATTTTGTGACAAGTGTCATATACAATGTATATGATATGCATTTTTATATATAACGTGACATGCATCTAAAGTTTGTTGTAAAATCCATTCATATCTTTCTTGAGTTTCATCATTCAATGCTTCTAAACGTAATTTACCATCACTATCAACAAGAATAAACAATGATAAAGGGTAATTATATTTGTTTGTTCTTGAGGTATTGTCATGTAAGATGACATCTGAATATCAAGACCACAATAAGATTTTGGTTAGCCATTATCCAAAATATATCACACAATGAACAACCATTGTAGACTCATCCTTTTGTTGTTTAAGAAGAAATTTCAGTAATTGTGATGTATCAGATCCAGCAACCTTTTTTTCTTGTTTGATCTTTTGAATTGCATTTGAGAGATCTTGCGTAAGAAATACAGTTGCCACTGGTTATACTGAACTCAATGTTCTAGTGATTTTTGTTCGGTATAAAATGAGTTTGCTATATAATACCAATACTGTATACTGAACCAATAAGATAATAAGCACGTGATTTAATTAAAGTATTATATTATGTATTATATATTATTATTGTTATTTAAACTAACAGTCCAAGGTCACGAATATTCAACCTATGACCCCTTCGTTAATAATGTCTATAGCCATTCATTCCGCAGCCGTTGGTTGGGACGAATACAAAAAGGCTCTTTACAAACACGAACATGGTGTTGATACCTATTCCGATTTGGAAGATTCAGATGATAATGCCGAGAATGATGACACGGATATAATAATAGAAAGCACGCCAATAACGCCTACACCAAATCCAGTTCCGATATCACAGCAAGAATTACCTGATATAGTAATGACCCTGTTGATCCACCTGTTACACCCGAAATTTCACGGAAAGAAGAGATAAACAATTCCACACGTGTTTCAGCGGATAAACAAGTCAATAACCAATCAAAAAAAGGTAACAACAACAACCGGAAGAAAAAATCACCGGCTAACAACTCATCCAAACCCGCTGTGACTGAAGTACTGATAGGATATGAAGTATCAAGTCCGGAAGAACAGGGATGTATCCACGACATAATAGTATACGACATTCCATATACCTGGTCTCCTGAAAAGATATCAGCAGAACTAAAACTTTGGGACAACCCTATTAAGCTATCGATTAAAAGACAGCACAAATACCAAACCCTTAGGGTAGGGCTCTGATCGGTTCGGTTTGGTACGGTTTTTGCCAAAACCGAAACTGAACCGAATTGATCGGTAACGGTATTGTTAATTACCAAAACCGATCAGTTTCAGTAATCATCAGTACCGAAACCGACCAGTAATTACCAAAAACTGAACCGATTTACCGATTCATTATCGGTTCGATTTTTAACGTTTTCGCAACGTTATTTATTAAAAAAATGTGCGAAAACGTGAAATTATTAATAAAAA
>QZLH01001277.1:0-10409 GCA_003833135.1 Oehlia diaphana
TTCCTTTTAGTTTATGATTACTTGGAAATACCATTAATTGTGTCTGCTTCTCTCCATTTTTATCAATATACCATCCATCACGCATTTTAGGTTGTGCTCCTCCAGGACTCAAGTTCATTCTTGTCGCAATTAGTGCATCAGCTGCCATTGCATTGTGATTTGTAGATTGATCAAAACAGAAAACTCCAACACAACCAGGGTGCAGTATCTCAAATATCAGAATAGCTTGATGCACGAGCTATTTTTGCAAATGAAAAATCCTTAATCAGGGTTTGTTTTTTTTTTCTTTTGTTTCTGAGATTTNCCTGATCTAACATATGCTCTGATTTCCAATATCCATCTGTTTGTACAGAACGAATAACAAAAGCCTCTTTATTTTTTATGTGTGGATTTTCCTGTAACTGTTCATTGGATAATCGTAGTAACCTATGACATGGACAAAGGAAGGCTGAAATCATGATGGAACGTCCCTGGTGTTTTGAGCGTAAGATATCTTCATCTTCCCTCATTCAGATTCTTTGTTACCCATCATTTGCATAAAAGTGACATTCATCATGTGTCACTTGAACTAGTTCTTTTTCTCCTGGCTTAAACTGGGGTTCTGAAATAATATCCATCATATCACCATCAAATTCTTTCATAAACTTTTGATATTCAAACATCCTCTTTAACCATTTCTTTCTGTATAGCACTACGTCCGGTCGCTTATGTCCATCATAATAAACTCCCTTCCTTCTTTCATCATACTTATATCCCCACAAATGCATGTAATTTTGGCAAGTTTTCTCAGAAATCGTGTCTTTTTTAATATGACCTGTTAATTTAGGAAATATTGTTCCTTCAATATACATTTTCAGGTTTCCAGGGGTACGTGATTCTGGTTTTTGTTGTCGCAACCATGTTAGGCATTCTTCCTTAAAGTCTTCATCATTTAGCAAACTTTCCAATTTTGTATGTTTTCCTTGATGATAAATAAGAAGCTCTCCTGTTTGTATAAAGTGGGCTCCCCATTTTCGAATACATCTTGCAATATAATCACCTTTGTCCCATATGGTTTGTGCAATTTGATTACTGGCATCCATTTTACCCCGACCATCTAATAATAATTGTATATACTTACGTATACTTAGATGACGTAAATAATCATAGGTAAAAACATTTTTATTTGTTTTTACTGATTTCGTTATTGAGCAGATTTTTTGTAAGCTCTTCAGTAATTAAAGAATGATTTTGTGTTTCAGAAAATGAAAATGGAGATGGAGGTGGAAATTATAACTGCAATGATTGTGGTGAGGGCATACTAGTTGATGCTTCAGTACTTGTAAATAATGTATCAAGCGTCCTCATTCCCTTTGCATCAAGTGCCAATTCTTCTTTTTATTTTTTGTTTCTCCAGACTGTAGCTCTTGAAGTTCCATTATATGCTGCTCTAATACAACTTGTAGCATTTTCTTGCCAACAAAGAACTTCAGTAATAAGTCTTTTTCCTACCTTTTCAAACTCTTCATTTGTCCAATCATTAATATTCTCACCCTCTATCCAATTTCTGCCAATTTCACTCTCTTTCCTTTCTTCAACAGCCTCTATCTCAGTTTCTGCTTGATCTTTTGATATGTAACGACCTCTTTTTCTAGATATCTGGCTAACCTGTAGTTGCCTTTTGGTTTTGCATGGCATTTTAAAAGAATGATTATTGGCTATTTGAATAAAAGTTTCTCACTTACATGTGAAAATCAAAAAATTTCTCATGATCACTCGTTTCTCTCATGAATATAGTTCGGGCTGGCACTAAAATTATCATAACTTTAGCTCGAATTATGAAAAATTTTGGCCAATAAAATCACATTCACGTTTTATGATTGTTTCAAATTTCGGCCAATAATATGAAAATCATCTGATTTTAAATGCTTATAACTTTTTATGTAGATATTTTTTTGGAAATCCAACCGGTAGTTTAATAGTATTCATCATGGAGAACAAAGTTACCGGCTTATTTTTGTAAAAATCTTATTAATTTTTTTTGTTAAAAGTTTTTCAAGTGTTAAAATTTTATTGTCTAGTATAGACTTCCAGCACCATATAATATAATAAAGTAATGTTTTTCAAATATAAATTTTCAATTTTTATTATTCTATTTATTCTAACTTGATCATCAAATATAAATTGATGCTTCAAAAAATGATTGTGCGATTTGGAGATTTATTTGGTTACATGCAACTAATAATGCATGTATAGGATCATTAAATGCTTCCATAAAGTCACAGTTCCATCTAATCCATAATTTAATGGTTGAAAATGTTGTCTCAATAGGGTTATAATCAGGAGAATATGGTGGTAGAAAAACAACATGACATTCCAATCCTCTTAATAGCGCTATTAATTCTTCATCATGGTGTATTCTGGCATTATCCATTATAATTACACTATTATCATTTGGATAAGGATTTATTATTAGTAACTAAAAATAAAAATTTATCAATTAGTATATAAAATAAATAAAAAATTTGTATAGTTATTATTTACCACTTGATCAAGAACAAAATTCACAAATCTTTTCCACATGCTCCTTCAAATATATCAACAGCAACAAATCCTTCTAATATAAGAGCAGGCAAAATTGTATATCTTTTTCCTCGTACAAACACTACTTTTTTATGTACATGTATATTACAAGAAGAATATCCATATAATTTTGATAGACTCCTTTCATCTTTAGCATTTTCATCAAAAAAAATTAACTGATTTGGCGTATAGTGTTCGCCAATGACACTTAAATAATGTGCACGCATAATATCATTTCTTTCCAGTGCTGCCTTATGTAACTTTATATCAAATAAAAAAATAAATACATATTTTCAAAAAATTATATAAGATAAAAATGAAATATTTATCTTTTTACAAGTAATTCCCAAGTATTGAAGTAAATGCCAAAGAGCTGAAATTGATGCTCTTTTTCCAGTTAACTGTTCCATTTCATATATTAACTCGTCCAAATACTAGTCCACCCTTTCCGCTATAAGATTTCTAAGTACAGTCAAGTCTGCTCTACTAAATAACTTTCTACAACCAGGAACACCTTTGAAAGGATTTTTAACATATGCCCAACGGTTATATCTTCTTTTTATTTTATTTACAAAACCCTTACTTACGTATAATGTTTTAAAAAACTGTTGCGGAATGGTTCTTTTTAGTTAAATAAACCATTTTGCAATAGTTCTTTTTAGTTAAATAAACTGTTTCACAACAGTTTTTATTAAAATAATCTAAAAAACTGTTATGAAATGGTACTTTTAAATTAAATAAACCATTTCGCAACAGTTTATATTAAATAACTAAAAAAACTGTTATGAAACAGTTTTTTTTAGTTAAATAAACTATTTTGCAATGGTTTTTATTAAAATGATTTATAAAACTGTTGTGAAATAGTTCTTTTTAATTAAATAAAATATTTCGCAACAGTTTTTATTAAAATAATCTAAAAAACTGTTGTGAAATAGTACTTTTAAATTAAATAAACTGTTTCACAATGGTTTATATTAAAATAATCTAAAAAAAACTATTGCGAAATGGTTTTTTTTAGTTAAATAAATCATTTTGCAACAATTTTTATTAAAATAATCTAAAAAACTGTTGCAAAATGGTACTTTTAAGTTAAATAAACCATTTCACATCAGTTTATATTAAAATAACTAAAAAAACTGTTACAAAATGGTTCTTTTTAGTTAAATAAACTGTTGCAAAATAGTTCTTTTTAGTTAAATAAATCATTGCAAAATAATTCTTTTTAGTTAAATAAACTATTATGAAATGGTTCTTTTTAGTTAAATAAACCATTTTTAGTTAAATAAACCATTCGCAACAGTTTATATTAAAATAATTTAAAAAACTGTTGCAAAATAGTTCTTTTTAGTTAAATAAACTGTTTTGCAATAGTTTATATTAAAATAATTTAAAAAATTGTTAAAAAATTGTTGTAAAATGGTTCTTTTTAGTTAAATAAACTATTTCGCAACACTTTTTTTCGTTTAAATTGAAATAAAAAATGTTTTGCAACATTTTTTATTAAATAAATCTTTAAAAAAATGTTGTAAAATGTTTTTTAATTTTTGATTTAAATCAAATTTAGTTCGGATCAGTTTTATCTGAATTAGATTCAGGCTGAATCGAATCAAGCTCATTTCAGATTCAGATCAGATCAGATCTAATTATTTTTGATCCAAATTCAGATCAGATCAAATCCAACTTTTTTTGATCCGAATTCAGATCAGATCAGATTCATCTCAAATCTAATCTAATTTGATCCGTTCAGAACACTAATTACATAGATGCATATATGATTTATATTTTTAATGTTACATGGATGCATATTTATTTTATCAAAATTATATTACATAATTATATCTAAAAATGGTTCCTGTATTATGTATACAATTAACTTAATCTTTGTATTAAAATTAGTAAATTTCTTAATTTTATACAAACAAAATTTTGTTTACATATTTTATTAGATTTTTTTAATATAAAAAATGTAAAATATATATTATATTGTATATATATTAATAAATTTATCCTGCTATACAAATATATACAGTCAACCCTTATTATAACAAATACTAGGGTCCAGACTTCAACTTTGCTATAGGATTATAGTGAAGATTTTAAGAGATTTGATTGGTTAATTTATTATAGCAAGGGGAAATTTATTATAGTTGTCTGAAAAATTCACTATATTAAAGGTTTACTATATCAAAAATTGACTGTATTCGACTATTAATAATTTATACTTTCTTTACAAAAACTTTAAATTTTTAAGCGATATCATTTTAATATCATTTTGATATTATTTCTATATCTATTTAATATCAATGTGATATCTAAATAAAGTATTATCATTTTGATATCATATTGATATTAAACTAATATTGAAATAATATTAAAATAATAATAGAAATGACATTGAAACAACATATTTAAGTTTAATTTAAAGATATTATTTTGATATCATTTTAATTATTATTTTAATATTATTTCAATATTAATTTAATATTGATATAATATCGAAATAATAATACTTTATTTTGATATTATATCAATGTTGTTAAGATAAACTTAATGATATCGATTCTATATTGATTGAAAATGTTAAGTTTCTGTAAAAGTTACTATACATAATTATATCTGACCATTTTAAAATTATATTATTAAATAAGTAATAATAAATCTCACATAGGAAAAAATTTTTTTATGTTGGTTAAGCAAACTTAAAACTTACATTTATATATACACTCCTGTGTAAAAAGTTTAGGACTACTCTATTTTTGATTATATTAAATAAAATTTTATTCTTACTTATATGAGTTTTTTTTTTTAAAAAAAAATTTTTATTGGAAATTTATTGAATAAATTTAGTATTTACAACAAAAATAAATATAAAATTTAAATAGTTAGCTTTAAATAAAATTATATTTCAAATTTCGTAAAAATTGATCAGTAGTTATTGAGAAATTAATTATTAAAGATTGACAATTTATATGTAAAACCTAATAAGTAATAATTTCCATATATAAATTCTCAATATTTAATAGTTGATTTCTCGATAACTACTGATTCAATTTTCATGAAATTTGAAATATAACTTTATTATTAGCTAATTATTAAAATTTTGTATTCATTTCACTGTAACTGCTTTAGTTAAAAAGTTAAAAATTTATTATTAAAAAAAAATCATATATTATATGATTTATAAATGCAAATATGATATACAGATCAAAATGTAAAAATCAGGCATCAATTAGTCACCAATCATATACCAATCAGGTAGCTGATTGGTGACCGATTGGTAACTGATTGGTATTTTTGCTAAATACTAATACCAATCAGGCAGTTTGCTAACTTTTGATCCAGTGATCAGAAAAAGATAAAATATAGTTCATTGGAATTGTCTCAACAAGACGAATCTAATGGTAGTAAAATTGTATTTTTAGGATTAATACTTGGTGAGATATTAAGTAAAATATAAAAATAAAAATATATTACTTATATTTTATTTAATATTTTATTATCTATTAATTCTAGAAATACAATTTTACTACCATTAGATTCATCTTATTGAGACGATTCAAATGATTCTTTTCTGATCACTGGATCAAAAGTTAGCAAACTGCCTGATTGGTGTTGATTAAAGCTCTAATCAGTCCAGTCCTAATCTGGCAATCCAGACCAAAAATTCAGATTGGTCCAGTCTGGGTTGATGCTTCAACCCGGACCAAAATATTCGGTCCAGTCCAATCCAGTTTTGGATTATAAATCTATTCCAGACCAAATTTTACGGATTGGACTGGACTGGACCAAATAAACGTTTTCGCAATAGTTTTATATTAAAATCGTTACAATTGTAATTATTAAATAAAAAAAATGTTGCAAAATATTTTTTTAATATCTTATTATAAAAAAACGTTTACGCAACATTTTTTTAATTAATTTAATGAAAAAATGTTGCAAAAACGTTTTTTTTAAAATATTATTATAGAAAAAATGTTTTTGCAACGTTTGTATAATTATTTAATGAAAAAATGTTACGAAATGTTTTTTTAAAGTAATTTTAACTAGAAAAACATTTTCCCATCATTTTTTCAATTAATTTAATGAAAAAATGTTGCGAAAACATTTTTTTTTAATATATTATTATAGAAAAAACATTTTCGCAACATTTCTATAATAATTTAATGAAAAAATGTTGCAAAATATTTTTTCAAAGTAATTTTAACTAGAAAAACGTTTTCACAACGTTTTTTCAATTAATTTAATGAAAAAACGTTGCGAAAACATTTTTTTTTTAATATATTATTATAGAAAAAATGTTTTTGCAACGTTTCTATAATAATTTAATAAAAAAACATTGCAAAATATTTTTTCAAAGTAATTTTAATTAGAAAAACGTTTTTGCAACATTTTTTTAATTAATTTAATGAAAAAACGTTGCGAAAATATTTTTTTTAATATATTATTATAAAAAAAATGCGCAACATTTTTTTATTATAGGACGGACCAGACCGGACTAAAATAACTGGTCCAGTCTAATCTGGTCCCAGATTCTCCTTTTAATATAAACTGAACCAGATCGAAATGAACTAATTTTTCAGTCTGGTCCTGAGTTACTCCCCAATTCAGACTTCACATTTTGACCTGTGATAATTTTTATGTTTATTTAAAAATTATAATATAAATAAGAACAAAACTTTATTTAATGTAATCAAAAATAGGTGGTCCTAAACTTTTTACGCAGAAGTGTATTATTTAAAATCCTATTAGATTCATCTTGTTAAGATGATTCTAATGAACTATATTTTATTCTTTTCTAATTACTGGATCAAAAATTAATAAATTGTCTGATTAGTGATATAATTTATTGAAAATGCTAATCAGTTACCAATTGGTAACTGATTGATGCCTGATTTTTCATATTTTAAAATTACTGCAGGATTTTTTTAATAAATTTTCAGAAACCTGTAAAATTGCAGAGTTTTGCAAATTTTATGAAAAAATTTGTGGTAAATTGCAAAATTGCAAAATTTGCAAAACTTTGCAGAATTGTATCAAAAAGTGCAAAAAAAATGTGAAAGACTGTAAATTTTGCAGTTCTTCACAGATATGCACCTTAAAAAATTCTCTGATAAAATCCAGATCAACCTGTATTTGTAATTCCATTTAACCTCCAACTTTTCTATACATGCTATCTAAATTATTTTGGGATGTCATAATTATAATTTAGGATGCCATAATTCATTCAGTTTATATGTAATTTACTATTAAAGTGCCAAAATAATTTGGAATGCTGTAATTGAATTTGGGATTTTACTTATAATTACAGCAGCCCAAAATAATTTAGGCAATATGTATAAGCTTTTCTATATATTCAGCTTTTTTTTAATATTTTATAGATATCATTATTTTTCTAATAAGTGGAAAAGTAATAAAATTTTAAGTTACATAAATCTTTAACAAAATATTTTTCCAAATAATTATCATTAAAAATTGTTTGAACTGAAATTTCAGTAATTTTCCTTTTATTTTATCTTGTATAAATGATTTTTTTTTGGATTTGTGATGCTGATTATGATTTTTTGTTTTATTTTTTGGCTTACTGAAAGTTACAATCTTATTTAATTCTTTTGCATCATATTTAAGTTATTTTATTCATTTTTTATCTCTTTTTTTTCCTTTTCTAATTTAATTATTTTGTCTTTTAAATTTTTTCATCATCTTTAAGCATTCTATTTCCTTATTTTTTTCTTTCAGAATTTTCATTTATTTCTTATTTGCTATACTTACTGCGTTTTTAAATCTTTTGAGGATTTTGAATAGTATATTCTTTTTAATATTTGTTTTAGATATTCCACTTCTAGTTTGATTGCTATAATTAAGAAGTTAAGAATATTTTTGTTCTTCAGTTTTTCGCATCTTTCAGAAAGATAGGAAGTTGAGTATATTTCTAATGAGCAAATTTCAAAATCACTATCTAAATATTCTATTTCAAAAGTTTTTGCATCTAATAATTCATCTCTCTTATTTGCGTTGTAAAGTCTTTCAGATATTTCAACTCTAGTCCTAAAATATGCTTGTAAATATTTGTGTACAAATTCTTATTCTTTTGTTAATTATATATTATTTTCTAATATTTTATATAGACAAATTCCAAAAAAAGTAAATTTTTATGCTGATCATTTAATGTAAAAATTTAACAAAAAAAAAGATTGTTAAATAACTCAAAAATAACATTTAAAATCATTTATGACATACTAAGTAAACTTGCAGAACAGACCAAAATACACTTAATATACATTTTTTTTGAAGATTTATTTAATAGATTTTTTTTTACAAAATTTTTTTATCAAATCACGTGATATGTGTTTCAAACACTAGTGTACATTAAGAAATTTTCTTTTATATATTATTTAGTAATTTTTGTATAATAAAATAATATTTTTTCTTTCATAAAAATTTTGGTCTGAAGGATCATTAAAAAGAATTTAAATAGAGTTTTTGAAAAAATTCCTATTTTTTTTTTTGCAAATCTTTTAAAATTGCTTTTTTACTATTTTCTACTACTTTTTCTTTAATTTTTTTTCCTGCCTCAATTAGTCTAATTTTGTTTAAGTTTCCTTATTTCAATTATAGTAAATTGTAAAATTGTGTGACCACCTTATAGTTTTCAATTTAAAATTTTTTATAAATCAGTAAAAATCAAGTTTAAAACTTATTTATTTGACTTTTTAAAATAAAAATAACATGTGGGCCGATTCTTAGAATCTAGTTTTTTATACAAAAATAATTTTATTAAAGCAAATATAAACTATTATTTATAAAAGAATAATAAATTTATACTAGATATTATA
Organism: Oehlia diaphana; assembly: GCA_003833135.1. Lineage (NCBI taxonomy): Eukaryota > Fungi > Glomeromycota > Glomeromycetes > Glomerales > Glomeraceae > Oehlia > Oehlia diaphana. The sequence continues at coordinate 9,396 of QZLH01001277.1, forward strand.
ATAAAAACTAATTAATTATACAATTTTAATTTTTTTTTAATATAAGATATCATTAAAATTTAAAAAATTAAATATAACTTTTATAACAAAATCATTGATAATTTTTTGTAAAAATAAGCTATATACAGTAAATAAATTTATATTCATTTAAAAGAGAAAATTAAGATCTATCTAATGAATCTAAAATCAAGTGAATTGAATCATTAGTTGTCTAGTAATCATATTCAGTATATTTATTGAATTTTATCTAAATTTGATTATTAATTATTTTATATGTAGTGATTCAATTTAAATGATCTTTACTCTCTAAGGTAATGCCAACTTTTATTTTTAGAATAAATTTAAAATAATTTATTTAATATATGTAAATATTATAAATATCATCAATTATATTATTAATATAAATTTTATAAGTTTGATAAAATCTGATATAAAAAATTTATTAAATACCTGTAGATGTAAATTACATGAACGCATTTATATTTATTTGAAAGAAAAAATTGAGGTCTATCTAATAAGCTTATAATTAAATGAATTGAATTATTGAATTGTAAATAATTACATCTAATATATTTATTTTTAATTATTAAATTTGATTTTTAATTCTTATAATAAAGCAAATTCTCAGCTTTTAAATAAATATAAAATGATAATGTTAGTATACTGTATCTTCAGAAATAATAATGCACAATTATATTACTTGCATAAAGTCCAATCTGAAAATTTTTATTTCTTATCAAAAAATGCTTTTATAAGAGAATCCAAAATGTTTACTTTATTTAAAAGATTTATTTGCTATTTAAGGATTTTAAAATAAATCTAATAAAATAATTTTAAAAGATAAAAAACAAATATATAATTATTTATTTTTAAAAAAAAATATCTTAGGTGACACTAAAGATGTTAGCCGTAACTGTAATATTAAGACACAGTGTCGTATGTAATAGGTTGCAACCTATCTACATTAAAAAGCAAAAGTTGTAATGCTGTAATTAGGTTGTAATGCCATAATTA
>QZLH01001277.1:11663-23221 GCA_003833135.1 Oehlia diaphana
AATTACAGTATTACGAAAAGTGTCATAACTGTAATGCTGTATGCCGTAATATTACGGCATCGGCAAATCAATTACGGCTAACATCTTTAGGTGACACAAAGTGATAAAAATGGTTTTTATGTCCCGGTTAGGTTAGTTTTTGTTAATTAAAAAGGTGAAAATTCTAAAACTTTATCACAATGTAAAAAAATTTTTTATATTATTACTATGCCGAGTGAAAATTTTTTAAAAATTGAAAAAAAATTTCACATATAAAATTTTTGAAAAAAATTAAAAGTTAGATTGCCAGGTTATTAATGAAATTATTATATTATAAAAACCATTTAGTACGTCTAAACTTTCTAATTAATAAAATTCAAAATAAATAATTATTAATATATTATTATATATTTAAATAAATTTTTACAATATAAATATTATATATTAATTAACAATTATTAATATATACAGTTAGACCTTCATATAGTTATATTCCATATAATCACACTATATAAAATTTCTTCATATAATCACATCTTTGGAAAAAACTAATATATTATAATAAAAGTCTCTATATAATTACTAACTGAATCTTTGCAGAACTAATTAGATAACTATACAGTTAAACCTTGATATAGCAAACCTTTAATATAATAAATTTTTTAGATAACTATAATGAATTCCTCCTTACTATAATGAATTAACCAATCAAATCTCTTAAAATCTTTACTATAGCCCTATAGTGAAGTTGAGGTCTAGAACCTAGGGTTTGTTATAATAAGGGTTAACTATATAAAAATCTGACTGTACTAGTAATAATATATAAAAAATAAAATAATAAAATTATAAAACTAATATATTTTAATATATAATAATTTAAATAATTTAATAAAAATTGCTAATTATCATCGTCAGTAATGATCATTGCAGGTAAAATCATATGATTATATTATTTGATAATTGCGCATTATCTGTTATATTTGAATACAAATTGATATTATAATTTATTGAAAACTTTATTTTTACAATTACGTATTAAAATCATAGCCAGTTTTCTGGCACTCTTTACATCACCTTTGTTTCTTATTATTATCTATTTCTTTATTTTTTAATAAGTTACTCTTATAATCAACTATCACTTTCTTTTTCTTTGCAATTTCACCTTCATTTAAATATGTATTTAGAGGTCATCCATGACACCTTGAAGTAATTGGATTAAAGCAATTAATTTCATTTTCTTTTTCATCAACATCTTTATCAATTATTTCTTATTGCTTTTGTAATAATTTTTGTTATCAATAAAATTTTGAAATATTTTATTTATTTTATTAAAATAATTTAACTTTTGTGCTAAATAAGATTGCTTGTCTAAACCTCTTCAAAATCTTACGATTAGTTTCGTCAAAATTTTACTATAGATTTATTATAGTTTTAGCAGAGTTTCGGCAGTTTCAACATTTATAATAAGTTTTGGCAGTTTCGCCTTTCTCCAGAGTTTCGCCAGTTTTTTAATATAACTTTAATATAGTTTTGGCAGAATTTCGCTTTTTGGCAAAACGCCATCTTGCCTAAACCCCTAGGTTTCAGCAAGCAACCTTAGTGCTAAATCTAATAATTTTCTTGCAAACCTTAAGGATCTTTTATATTTTGCTTTAGTCAAAACAATACTTTGAAGATTTTCTATATATACTCGTTTACCATAAACCTAATTGATATATTTAAAATTTATTTCATTTAAGACAATTTCAGTATAATTGTTCTTAACAAGTGATACTGTATCTAATAAAGCATAATTATCATCAGTCATGTTTAATTTCATATCCTGATACTAACGTTGATTTATTAATGTAATGTGAAATTTTACTTGTGAACTTTTTCTGAGAATCTTATAAAAATGTCTATAAGGAATCCCAAAATACTGTATATCAAAAAAATTATAGATGTATAAATGACTTTCATCTATTAATAAAATGATAAAGTAAAATATTTTTGAAAATAATTTGGGTTTAATCTGCCAAATTTTAACAATCAATGATGAATTTTGTATTTTTTCAATCTTATGTTGAAATAATATGTATATTAATTTATAATCATTCTTTCAATAACCATCCTAATAGTTGTTATAATCATCTGTTAAATGCTAAAAAAAATAAGATTTTATTAGTTTTCACAACCAAGTGTACCATAATTCTAATAAATCATATAACTAACCCTAATCTAATAATATCAACCCTAACCCTAATCCTAACTAACTTTAATATTACTCTAACCCTAATCCTAACTAACTCTAACCCTAACTTAATTCTAATTAACTATATACTATTCTAACTTAATCTTACCCTAATCCTAATTCATGTACTTGTTCAATATATTTTTGGTTAATTAAGTATACTTCATAAAAAAATGATTATTTCATTTGATTTTGTGTTGCTGCAAGAATGTAAAGTGTTAAAAAATCTTTACAGATATTATTAATACTTTCAAAGAATTTTGAAGGAACATCATCCAAACTTTATTAAGACAAGGTATTTTGCTTTTGAATTATTATATTCATATTTCACTTCATTATTAAATACATTTTGAATTTCTTGAGTAAATTGACATAAAAGAAAATTCTTTTGAACAACTTCTTTTAATATTCAATTAAATGATTCAATTCTCTGAGTACTATTTACTTTACAATTAAAAATCTCATTTATGTAACAAATAGCTCAGCTTTTTTTTTGTTGAATTAATTATTTATTTCAAATATTTTCCTGTTTCTAGATATTTTTCAATCAGTGTTTTTTATTGTGTTTCAAAAGATTCAGAAATAAAACTATTTTGACATAAATAAAAGAGTAAATGAAATTCATTGAACCTTTGTATTCTAAGCTTAGGTCTCAAATTCTTTTTAAGATTAAGATCAATATGAAAGATACATAAATTATATTTTGATATTGAATTTATAAGACTTATTGCATTTGTCATAGCAGGATCGCAATCTGTGTATATAACTTGAGAATTAACATCATATGATAATTTTTTTAATATGTGCAAAATTGTAATATACAGATGAAGCAACTGATGAGTTATCATCATTTCGTTGATTTTCATTATGTGTCATGTAATGATTATTTCCAGTTGTCTCAATTGTTATAATGTTCATATAAAAGAAGCTTCTGTTTTATCCTCCAATAAAACACTTACTACAGTCAACCCTTGTTATAATAAACCCTAGGGCCTAGACCTCAACTTCGCTATAGGGCTATAGTGAAGATTTTAAGAAATTTGATTGGTTAATTCATTATAGTAATGGGAAATTTATTATAGTTGTCTGAAAAATTCACTATATCAAGAGTTCACTATATCAAGATTTAACTGTATTAATTTAGATTTTATATTATTTTCAATAATAATAAATAAATATAACATCATATCATATCAGTTTATTCCTGCAATACAATTAAATATTAAAACTTCATAGAATCGTATATAATAAGAGCATTTATCAGGTGATATCCATATTAATGAAGTTAATCTTTGATTAGATTTGAACAACTGAAATTTAAAAAAGCAATCAGAATTTTAGTTTTTCATGATATAAATATTGTAAAAGATTAGCAGCATTATTTTTAATAGTACTCTTTTATCCAACTTTAAACTTTTGTATAGCATTATATAAATCCTTTTTGCAAATTGAATGGTCAGAAAACTTTGCATATATTAATAAAAATATTGATTTGCACCTGTTATTCCAGTCATGTTTTACATAAAATTCAATATCATCAAGCATTAGTTACGTAAATTTTCTAAATTATGGAACCATTTCTCTGAATAATGGATTCATATTGTGGTTGTGATTATAATTAGTAACAGGGGTTATACCAATAGAATTTTCTTTTTTAGATTTTGTTATATTAATCTATCAAGGACAATCAATTTGATGTGATTTCCTATTTCGCTAAGTTTTAAGATCAACAATTTTTTTTGATACATAATGTGAAAAGTATAGATATTCATATATTCTTCTTTTAATCATCATAATGTTTATCAAAGCATTTACTAAATATTTATAAATAGTGTTTATTGAATACAAGATATGTTGAAAAAGTATCTATAAATGTTAAATTAAAATATTAAAAAAATGCTTAAAAAGTTAAATAATTAATAAATAATAAAATATTGTAGTATTTAAGTATTTTATTTTTTTATTACTTAATAAATGCAAATTTTTAATACTTATCAAGTACTGCCATTTGATAAATACATAACTCCCATTTGGTTAAACTTCATGATGATATACTGATTTTTTTTTTCAACTGATAAATCTTTTATTTTATCATGACTTAAATAATACTTTACTCTTATTTTTTTATAAGCAAAACCTTCTTGTAATGCATATCAATCTAAATAAGCTACAAATTCTTCTCACAATTGGAATTTTATACCTAAGTTCAATATAATGTGAGAGTTTTTAGCCTCACTTTTAGAATTATGAAGATAAACTTCTTTATCATTATTTATTTCAGTGTTCATTATGATAGGATAATTAAAAAATCAAGATATTACAAAGAATAATAAAAAAGAAAATAAACTAATAGAAAAAAAAAGAGAAAAGAAAAAGAAAGGGTAATCATTTTAATTATTTTAACAATCAGTGTATATAATATGATATCATATATACTTATTTAATATAATAATTATTTTTTATATAATAGTAATGTTTAATTTACTATATTTAATTATCTGCTTGTATTACCTGTTAGTTTAATTACATTATGTTTTTTTTATATAATAAAATTAGCTAATTAACATTTGAATTATAAGTATACTATTGCAAAATAATAGGCAGGTTAATGGCTAATTATAAAATAATAAATTAAAAAAAAGGTAATATACCTTTTAAGACAAAATTTAAACTCAAATGCATATAGAACAAACAGAGTTAGAATATATGAATTGAAATTCATCTTATATTCTTATTTGATATGAATGCTGAAAAAAAAGATCAAATGTTTTGAATCAAATAATCAAATTTACATTTATTTATAACCTATTTGAAAAAATCTCATCATACCCAGTTTTAGGTTAAAGATCTACACCCTACCTTCAACAAACCACATTTTCACTTTTTATATTTATCTAAAGGCCAAAATTATTTTTTTCACTTCCCTCTTAAATGTCACTGGTTACGTCGAGGCGGAATAAAATTGTTGGTGTTACAACGGTAAATCCTGATGGTAGTAATAATCACATGATTAAAAAAATTTTTTTTATCAAGATGAAAGCGATCTTTCAATAAATAAAAAAAAAAATTTTTTTTATAATGATAACATTTATAAGAAATACTAAGTCAAAATGTATTCCGCGACCGAATATTCATATTAATTTAAGAGTTTATTATTCGATATCGTTAAAAAGGAATAAAAGTTATAAAAGGTTTGAAACCCTTAGATTACATTTCGGAAATGACCTCACCAAGACTATTAGTGAACTTTCACCAGCTCAGACTTGGCCCTTCGCAATACATAATTATTCAACGACAGCAGAACATGCTGTTTCAACATCTATGTCCACTGTTTCTTCTGAAATAAGCTATCATTCCCCAGAACCGTTAAGCATAAATAACCCATTAGTAATCCTTCCTCAACCTCGTTATACACCCAGAGAAACGGGAAAAATACTCTTTACAGAACATCTCGCTGTTTTACGAGCGTGCTTAAAAATAGGAGAAGTAGAACGTGCAAGGCATATTTTAACTAATTTATATAAAAATTCAAGTGATACGAAAAAACATTTAGACATAAAGCTACATAATGAGTTTATTGAATCTTACTTAGAAACAAAACCCGTACCTAGAATCAATGAAGCTTTACAATGGTTTGATAAATTGAATTATTATGGGCTAACTCCTGATTTAGCGACTTTTGCTATTTTAATAAGAGGTTATTTGAGGTGCGAAATTCCTTTAGTATATTCGTTAATATAGTTTTATTTTGGTTAAGCAAAAAGATTAACATTATTTAAATGAAAAATTTTTAAGTTTGGATTTAGATTTTCTCGGGTCTTCGATGTTAAATATTTTAGTAAAAGAAATTGAAGAATGTGGTTATTCGTTTGAACAATTAATTGAAAGTAATTTATTATCTGACAAAGAAACAGAAAAAGTATTATATGTAAGTTATATCTAAATGGAAAAGCTATTATATTATTGGTTTATTCAATAAACTTTAAGATTTGATGTCAAATATTTATTATAGTTATTACGAGCAGATACAGATTCCAACAAAACATCAAAAAAACTTATGGAAAAAATTGAGAATGTTATTGAAAAACAAACACCCGTTATGAAAAATGAGTTGAACGTGGATGAGCCAATTTCTACAAAGGTATAATTTAGTTGATACACTTACTTTTAAAATATATATTAAAATATCTTTATTCAAAATCTTCTAGTCGTTTGGAGTAAGGTTGATGAAAAGTGCCCTTTCGGCTATCAAGGAAAGAGATCTAGGTTCAGTTAAACGTCAAATCAAATTAGAAGAGAATGCATTACTAGCTGCTACGGAGCGTTGGAAGCATGGAAATGAACGAAAAGATAAATTTGTTAATTTACAAAAGAATGTTTTGAAAAAATCAATGTGGTCGTGGCACGAAAAGTTAGTTCCTCTAATTCAAGAGGAATTGAAGAGATGTAAAAACAAAGATACCTTATTAGCTGGTAAGTACTTGAAATGTTTTTTAAAAAATTGATCTTAAATTTTGAGTAAACTATGTTTATATTTACACTTATATTCAAAAGATAGAGAACGCGCAAGTTACGGACCATTTTTGCAATTATTAAGCGCTGAAAAACTTTCGGCTATTACAATATTAGAATTATTGCGTCAAAATGGCGGAGGAGGAACTGGTGAAGGAGTGAAAACTACACGTGCTGTGCTTTCGATTGGAAAAGCGGTTGAGAATGAGTATAATTCAGAACAATTGAAGAAGAGACAAAATCGTTTTGCGGTACAATATATGTTTATTTTTTGGTACTATATAAATGTGCGATATTCAAGAAGCTTCTTATTCCAAATTACCTAATTACCTATATTATAGTTCAACAAAGATTTAAGCGTTCATGAACTGTTCGCTTCTGGAAAACTTTTCAATATGACAATTCGGCGAGCAGCAGCCAAATTTGAGTCAAAAGATATGCAAACAAGTTGGAACCCCGAATGGCCAATAACCGTCAGAGCTAAGGTAGTATTTATTTAATTTTCAGTAATTTTACAAATATATTTAATGTTTACTCTTTATTTCAATTTTAAAGGTTGGTTCTATCTTAGCTTCCATGTTACTAGAATGTGCAACTATACCAACTACTACTATTAATGAAGAGAAAAACGAGAAAATGTAAATATAATAATAATAATTTACTATTTTATTTATTCAAATGGTTAAGTCTTAATACGAATTTAGTTCTATGGAAGCACCCGCCTTTTATCATTCGTATGTTCAACATAAAGGGAAAAGGACAGGAATTATTAAGTTTAATCCACAATTAATTCAATATTTATCAAGAGAACCTGTCAGAGATAGTATACATCCACAAATGTTACCAATGTTGGTTCACCCAAGACCTTGGTTAACTTATAATAGCGGTGGATATCTTACATCTCCAAGTATGAATTATTATTATTTATTATTTCTCGTAAGATATTTTTATATCTTTAAATTATCGGTTTAATACTTAAATTTATTTCTATGTAAGCATATGCTATGAGAGCAAGAGATTGTCCCGAACAATTGGCTTATCTGCAAAAAGCATCTGAAGAAGGACATTTGGACCGTGTTTTCGCAGGATTGGATGTTCTAGGATCCACTTGTTGGACAATTAATAAGAAAATATACAAAGTAGTGCTAGAAGCTTGGAATAAAGGAGAGGCTTTAGGCAATATACCACCAGCTGAAATAGACTTAAAAATGCCCGATAAACCTGAGAATTTTGAAACCGAAATGTCTATAAAAATTAAATGGTTTAAAGATTGTAAAGATATTGCTCGTAAAATTTGTAATAATCATTCTGAAAGGTGTACAGCAAATTATAAAGTCGATATTGCTGGTGCTGTAAGTAACTATAAATATTCTGAATTTATAAATAAACGAAACTTATAATTTTATTTCTTTTATAGTTTTTAAACGAAAATATGTACTTTCCTCACAGTCTTGATTTCCGAGGTCGTGCTTACCCTATGCCACCTCTGTTTAATCACTTAGGAAATGATTTGTGTCGAGGTTTATTACTGTTTAAAGACTCCAAACCATTGCGTAAAAATGGGTTGACTTGGCTTAAGATTCAAATTGCCAATCTAGCTGGGAATGATAAAGTTTCCTTTGAAGATCGTATAAAATTTACTGAAGACCACTTGAAAGATATAAAAGATTCCGCTAAAAATCCTCTCGATGGCAGAGGCTGGTGGTTAAAAGCCGAAGATCCTTGGCAATGTTTGGCTGCGTGTTTTGAACTACAAGATGCATTAGAGTCTCCAGATCCCGAAAAATACCTCTCGCAAATTCCAATACATCAAGATGGCACATGTAATGGATTACAACATTATGCGGCACTTGGTGGTGATTTGGAAGGAGCAAAACAGGTCGATTTATATCCTTCAGATAAACCATCTGATATATATACTAGCGTAGCTGCGAGAGTAAATGAAATGATAGCAAAAGACTTAGCTGCATATTCTGAGCCGTTAGAATCTCTGGAAGATAAAAAACAGAACAATTTATATCCTTTTAATATACATAGTGATATGGATGCGAAAATAAATGTAAAAGATTTAGCATCAATTTTGCTTGGCAAGATTTCTCGTAAGATTGTCAAACAACCTGTGATGACAAGTGTTTATGGTGTAACTTTTATTGGAGCTAGGTTACAAATAGAATCACGTCTCAAAGAGAGACAAGATATTCCTCAGGAGAAAATTGGAGATTTATCATTGTATATTACTAGACTTGTATTTGAATGTCTTGGAGAAATGTTTTATGGTGCTAGGGCTATCCAGGACTGGCTTGTCGAATGTGCTAAGAGAATTTCAAAGAGTGTACCGTCAGAAGTTGTGTTAGATCAAAATTCTTCCGAATATAGAAATGATGAAAATTTCATTAATCATAATCTAGAAAGTTTACAATACAATGAAAACGATAACAAAAAGAATCCTATAAATGACAGTGAAAAAGAGTTATGTGAGAGTAAAAGGAACAACCACGACAATTTGATTAACAAAAAAAGACCTATAGTTAAAATTCCACCTAGTAAGCCAGGTCAAAATCAAATGACAACTGTCGTTTGGACTACTCCATTAGACTTGCCAATTGTGCAACCTTATCGTAAATTAAGCAAGAGAGCTGTCAAAACTAATCTTCAAACAATTAATATTTCAGATCCGAATCATCCTAGTCCAGTGGACTCTATTAAACAACGACAAGCATTTCCACCCAATTTTATTCATTCTCTCGATGCGACTCACATGTTAATGACTGCACTAGCTTGTAACGAAAAAAATTTAACTTTTGCTTCTGTGCATGATAGTTTTTGGACTCATGCCTGTGATGTGGATGTTATGAATAAAATAATACGTGATCAATTCATCCAACTTCATGAACAGCCTATCATGGAAAATCTACGAAATGAATTTATTGAACGTTATAAAGGATATATAATTCCTGTTAAAATATTAAGAGAGGATCTTGAAAAATTAAAATTGCAAAAGATGGAAGAGACAGAAAAGAATTCGATAACAATAACAGATAATGGATACGAACCAACCCTTAGCTTAGATGAATTATATAAGATAATACCAAATTCTCAAAAGAACAAGGATTCAAAACTCAGAGAATTTACAAACACTTTAAGTGCTAATAATGCAATTGATTTGGACAATGAAGTAGCAAAGTCATTGACTGATATAACAAACATTAATAATATATCAGATGATTTATTCGATGAGGATCATGACATAGATGAGGAAGCAGAAACAAATAAGAAAAAAAAAAAATATATTCACATTTGGGTGGATTTAACTTTTCCAAAATTGCCAGAAAAAGGTGAATTTAAATTATCCTCAATAATGGAAAGTCAATATTTCTTTGATTAAGTCTTTTTTAATCTCATAAGTTTAAATATTAATATTTAATAAATTATTTAAAATTTGGCAAATAGTTATATCATAAATTTTCTATTGTTAACATTATATATATACGTATTTAAATGTTATATAAAATGAATAATTATACATGTAATATTAGCACAACAATATATTGTATATGAAAGAATTCCAATCCAGCAAGTAGAAGGTGGTACAAGAAAGGAAAGTTTCCAAGCATAACAGTGGTCAGTTGCTTTAGAAAAACAAGACTCAATTTGTTAAAAAAGGAAATAGGGTAATTTAAAAGGTATATAATAATATTAAATTGTATAAATACAAATATAATACTTCTTTTTGTTTAAAGGGTAGTGAAAGTATTTATTAAAACCATATGATTATGATGATCCTATATAATCTAATAGCTACTATGAAAGGATACAGATGATTTTCATAGGGTGATAGTAGAATATGAGAGTAATCTTATAAATGCAGTTTGAAGTTTTAACAAATTAATTATACATGTAATAGAACTTTGTTTTTTATATAATTAATAAATTCACAAATTGCATTATCTTGCAAAAAAAAAAAATAATTATACAAGTAATTTAATTATTTTAAATTCTTATAATCCTATAATCTAAAATTATTATTTTACAAAGTCATAAATTATTATACTTTTTGAAATCTAATTTTTTTACACAAAATAATTTTATTAAAGCAAATATAAATTATCATTTATATAAAAATAATAAATTTATATTAGATAATGCAAAAAAAATAATTAATTATGTAATTTTTAATTTTTTTTAATATAATATATTATTAAAATAATTTTTTAATTGAGGATCTTTTTTCTTTAGCTGGTCTAAATAAAAAACAAAAATGAAGGTTATACAAGATGATAAACAATAGAGTTACACATAGAGAATGACTGAAAGGTAGAAAACAATGCCAAGTTCTAAGCATTTTTCTCAAAAATAATCAGAACAATAACGTGTTGTCCTTCATATAGCACGCGAGTAATGAACAATCACAACAAATACAGAACAAACATAAGACGAATAGCAGGACGGATACAGGAAGTACACATCCAGAAACAACTGAATTAACATATGAAAAAGGAGAGTTCCAAAAAGATCCAGATAATTTAGAGGAAATAGTCGAATCTTTGATAAATGAAGAAAATGTCAATATATTCTTAGCAAGACAGAGGTTAAGGTTTATTAAGGGGAATCTAAATAGTCAAAAAATGAAGGACTTGATGTACACTCTTCAGTGAAAAGTATCCGACCACCCTAAAATCAATAATGCTTGGATTTTTAATAAAAAATTTTTCATTTATATTAAACTTTATAGTGAAAAAACTTAATTTGAAGTGTTTATTTGCTTAATTGTTAGTAAAATTTCACAGAAATATTTAATTTTTATGGTGGTAAAAAATTTGACTTATTAACCAGGACA
>QZLH01001279.1:8810-35703 GCA_003833135.1 Oehlia diaphana
TTTTTTTTTATATTTTTTTTTTTTTTAATTTAAACCATTAAAAAATTTTTTTTTTTTTTTTAAAAAAAAAAAAAAAAAGTCTTTAAAAAAAAAAGTCCACTATTATATCAATCATTAATTAAATAAACGAAAGAAAGGTTATAAAATTATAAAAATAATAATGATAATTAACGTAAAGAACGTGATAACGAATATTATTATTAAAAAATGATAATACAAAAAATTTTCTTTTCTGTAAAAACAAAAATTATATAATGTTATAGCTATATGTAAAAAAAAATGTTTTTCTTACGCAATAAAAATTCGGTCCAACCGATTTTTTTTTTTTTTTATTTAATTTTTAATTTTAAATGCAAATAAATAAATTGTATGTTTTAGTACCTTATATATTAAGAAGATTTCAAAAAATTTACAAAAAAAATTGAAATTGATCTTTATCAAGATATATTATTTTCAAACCCACTTATTTGTCGGCTTTACAGTACTGGCCTAAATTAGTGTAGTAATTCCGGTTGGCACATTGATGTCACTATCACTATGAATGTTATTTCACAATGTGATATACAGTAACTTTCGTCGTAATAATCATTTTTTTTTTCTTTTGGTCTTATCCTACATTTTCTTAAACTTAAATGACATCTGACATTTGATCAATTTAGATATTGTAATATTAGAGAATCTTCTTATTATTTGTAATTTCAGCTAAAGTTAGACTTAAATTAAAGTTTTAGTCAAAATTGTCTTAATAATGCGAACCAGAATTACGACAATTTTGACGAATTTTATTTGTCACTAATAACATAATGATATGTGACTATTGTGAGATGTCACTAATGTTCGTTCAACCAATAATGTTATTAACTTTTCTGCGTTATATTCGCTTTATTTTGGCACTTACTTTCAATATCTACCTTGTAATTTTTTCTTTTATCAGCACCTTGCGAGATACTACCAACTAAAAATGTCACGCACCCATCTTCTATTGGCCACGTTTAGAGTTAGCATACTGTACTTTCATGTTAAGTCAATAATTCTTTACCTATACTGTATATACTCTTTCCCTCTATCAATGATTAATAATTTAGGCCATGTGAGTGGACAAGGATTACCATACAAAGTTCTTTTATAAATTATTTTCAGAAATGTTAATATGATATTAATCAATAAAAATTTAATGAATTTTTTCCTGAATTTCCAATTTCTCTCTTTGTTAGTAATAATTTTGATCTTCGTAAAAATTTAAATAAAAACCCTTATTTGCCAAAATTGGATAAATTTAATTGCCGATCAAATTATTGTATTCCATCTTTGTGTATTTAACTAGTCTTGTTTCACAATTTTGAAATCATTCAACATAAAATAACGTTTTACCACTTTTTTTCATTTTTTTTTCTTTTTCTATATTATTTTTTAGTAATTTTTACACAAAAATTATTAACTTATTTTTTGTTTAAAAAATTATTTATTAAAATGGATGAAATTAAACTAAGTGATGATGTAATTGAACAGATAAAAGATTTTGACAACCGGTATTGGAAATTGGCTGAAGATCAAAAATCGTTAATTGATAAACTAATAACAGACAAAGAATTAAAAGAACGTTATAAAGTATATGGTTTATGTGAAGAATGTAAGCAGCCTAAAACTGGTTATAGTTATTGTCGGTCATGTAAATCACAATATTTTAAACAAAATTTCAAAAATTGGACAAGTGGAAATCATGACGTTGATGAATTTATTCAAAAAGCACAATTAAAAGCTAATAGTGAGTATAAAATCATAGAGTGGATTGAATATGATAAATTTGAAGATGTTGAATATTTAGCAAAGGGGGGATTTGGAACTGTTTTTAAAGCAGTTTGGAAAGATGGTCCTATTTTTAGTTGGGATTATTACAATGATCAATGGACAAGAGAAAGTGAAAAAAAAGTTGCTTTAAAATGTTTACATAATTCACAAGATATTACGGCAGAATTTTTAAAAGAAGTAAGAAATTTTCTTATATATATTTTTGTATTATTAGCCTTTATAAATATTGGACTAACTATAATTTTCATTTAAGGTTGAATCACATATTTTAGTACTTGGCGGTAGTAATTGGTTAATTCGATGTTTTGGCATCACTAAAGACCCCAAAACAGAAAATTTTATTATGATTTTGCAATTAAAAGAAGGTAGTTTAAGACAACATTTGAATAACAATTTCATTTCACTAGATTGGAGGACAAAGTTGTTGAATTTACAAGGTATTGCATATGGTCTTAGAGATATTCATAATAAAGGATTAATTCATCATGATTTTCATTGTGGGAATATATTATTCGAAACTAATCCTGGTTACCTTACTTTTATTGCTATTACTGATTTGGGATTATGTCAACCAGCAAATGTCAAATACTCTCAAAATAGTAATAAAAAAATATATGGAGTATTGCCTTATGTTGCTCCAGAAGTTTTAAGAGGAAATGAATATACTCAAAAAAGTGATATTTATGGATTCGGAATTATTGCATATGAATTTTGTACAGGATTGCCTCCTTATTATGATATACCTCATGATGAATTCTTAGCAATGAAAATTTGTCAAGGGTTGAGGCCAAAATCTAACTATAAAATTCCTCAATTAATTGTTGACATAATTAATCAATGTTGGGATGCAGACCCTTTAAAACGACCTAATGCAGATGAATTACGTGAATCAATATTTAAATTATATAAAGATATTGATAACAATAAAGTGGATTCTGTAATTTATGGGCAAGTTAAAGAGGCAGATGAAATTAATAAAAAGGCATCTTTACCAGTTCAGTCATCATTATCATCTACAAGTACGTTCTCATATATGACACATCCTCAAGCAGTTTACACAAGTAGACTTTTGGATTTTAAAAATCTTCCGGAACCAAAAAATGCTGATAATGATGATTTAGAATATTCTGGTAATTTTAATTCAAAATAATTATTTTAATCTATTTAGAGTAATAATTATCTTTCTATTTTACAGATTCCTTAAGAATGGATTTTACAAAACTTGATATTAATTCTAAAGGTAGTTACTTTTGCATGTGATTTTTTAACCTATTAAATTTTAATTGGAAACTATTTTTTTATTATAGATGAAAATAATTAAAACACATTATAATTTAAATGAAAATATTTGGTATACAAAAAAATAACATCAGATATAAGTTTATTCTAAACTTGAGGATAATTTTAGGACATTTGATGGAAATATAGTAAAGCTCAATTATTTATATTTGAAAAAATTGAAGATTAGCACTGTAATAATTTAAAAATTATGTTTTTATTAATAAATTTGATCATATTAATTTGTCTAAAATTAACAGTAAATAAATTACTAACCATCTAAGTTTAATAATTCTGATGAAAAAGAAGAAACTAAAGATAGTCTGAAATTCGTACAAATTCAATTTAGTTGATCATGAAAATGACAATGAAGAAGATAACCATTTATTAGAAATAACAATTTTTTTGCAACTGGAAGGGATCAGCAATGGAAGGAAAGGGACTGTGAAATGGGAATTATAATACCTTTTTTAAGGAAAATCTTAAAGCGCAAACTTAATATACTAATTTTTTGAATGATAGCAATTCAA
Organism: Oehlia diaphana; assembly: GCA_003833135.1. Classification (NCBI taxonomy): domain Eukaryota; kingdom Fungi; phylum Glomeromycota; class Glomeromycetes; order Glomerales; family Glomeraceae; genus Oehlia; species Oehlia diaphana. The sequence goes on from QZLH01001279.1 coordinate 12,428, forward strand.
TCAAAGTGTAACATTTTTCTATCAAGTTATTAAATAAAGTAATTGAATTTTCTTAATTTCTTAGATTTGTCGTGATATGGAATGGAATGATGAAATTGTGCATATTAAAATTAGATTAGAACGCCATAGATGAGAATAATTGCAATTTTTTTTTACCAATGATGACAATTTACTTTACAATTTATTATTAAATTCGCCCATATTTTTTATTTATAAAAATTTCATTACATTATAATTAAATATTTGTTCATTTATTTATTTATTTATTTTATGTAAAAGCAGGAGAGTAAACAATAAAAAAGTCCTATACACTCATAAGAATAATGATACGAATTAGTTTGCCCATCCTTTCCCAAGGACGATACCCTATAAAGCCCACCCATCCCTTATCCCGACCGATAAGGGACAGCTGATAAGAACCTGGGATTTGCAAATAAAAAAAAACTATCTAAAAAGAAAAGATTAGAAAAAGTGGGCGGTAAACCTAGTCTAAATGATACGCTATCAGTATAAGCAGTAGGTACTAAACATAAAACGATCCTAAAGACCTGTATTGTTTTTTCAGCCAAAAGACTGCCACCTAGAGGTGGAGTGGCTCACACTATTCTATATTTATTGTGTAAGAAAATCTAATCATTCAATTGAAAGATATGGTAGAAAAGCTTAGACTTGATATCAAAAAACTTGTATATAAAAATATCCCTATAGATGATGATCTTGACAACCTTGACAGCCTTATCAGTGATATGGCTCGTGCAAATCAGATCCTATACAACACATCACAAATAATTATTTACCAACAATATTACACAGGTCAAATAGATATGGTTTGCATGAAGTTTGTACTATTAAAATTTGGCAGAAACCTGTCTAATTTCCATGGTGTATGCCAGATTTCAATAAAGTTTCCAGTTTTTGTGGAAATTTTATGGAAATGTTATGCAAATTTGATAAGTTTCAATCATATACACCAAGGTTTTCATAGTGGAAATCATACCACTTTGACAAGTATAATTGTTGATAGACTTCAAAATATTCTCCAGCATACAGAAAGAAGATTGCTTTTAAACCAAAATAATCTTGATATAAGTTATGATGATATTAACCATTTTTAGGATTGATTTGTTAGGACTTGCTACTCCATTATAAAATGCAACCTTTGATCCTAGAACTTTGTGTCAGAATCTTGCTAGAGTTACAGCAGAACATGACAAAAAATATACTGAATGAATAAATAGGCGGGTGGAGGATCCTAGACATCAGTTGAATGAAGCCCGAGCTCAGGCATGACTGATGCTTTAAAGGATGAAAGAAATGCTCACAGAGAGAACTGGAGATTGCTGAAGATAGAAAAAGGCGAATTAGAGATTTATTAGAGCAAAAATTTGAATTACAATTAGTTAATCAATGAAAAAATCAATTAATTACAGGACATAAAGTAAATAAAGTACAAGAAAAGTTTTCTACACAAAATGTACAGATATTTTTCGGGCATCATTCATATCATTAATAGGTTCATTGGTATCTCAATGCCCTAATGAGATTCTACTAGAGATTCTTTTGTTAATAACCGAGAATATGCAGGATTGAAGTATCGAAAAGGAAAAATATGGGATCGAGTTACCGCATTATATGTGGATCTTTTACATCTATTAGTCGAAACTGTTAATATATATGAAGAGTAATAGAGCGAAAAAATAAACACAATTTCAAAACGACAATTTCTGATTACTCCTGATAAAATATTAAATCAGGCAATTAAAATGTATTAACATCGAAATAGTAGAAAACAATCATTATGTAGTAATATTATTTGTTGCCGGAAAAGACAGTGTTCATTAGATGCAGAACTGTGTTCCACTACTTCGCGCCTCTCTGATAAACAAAATCCACATAAAGAATGCGAAGCAGATTACACAGAAACAAGCAAAAAGCATTATGATATAATGTCCTAATCCTTTTAAAATCAATTTTATTCGATTAAAGGACCCAGATGATGTTGCAACAATTAAATACAAGGTTAAGTCTATGATAATTCCATATGCCATAGTTGATTCTGGTTCAAACCTCTCAGTCATTACATAATATATTAGGATTAGAGATAGATAATTTATAATACTTTCGAAATCCCAGTCCTTAGAAATTATTGGCGCAAGTTATAATGTCCCCATCATACTAGAACAAGGTGATAATCGCGTTGAGATTGAAGATGGTTTTGCACTTTTGCTGTTATCGAAGAAGAGAGAATGAACCTTTCATATTGTTAGGTACTCCTTGGCTTCGTCATTGCTGGATGAAACCAATAGCCATAATGGAATAAATATGCCTATTCCTTTTCTGTTTACAAAGCTCAAAGGGAAGATTTTACTGCGGAGAATAAGTCAAAAAAAAAATGCATAGAATGTCTGACGGTTATTTCTTCAGAAAGTGTTCAGCGCATTGCTTCACAATATCCTCGTTCATGTGAACATAGTTTGCGTGTAAAAAAACTTGAAGAACATCTTGAAAAGCTTAATAATTCTTAACGAATACATTAAACTCTAAATTTTATTAACAATTAAGATAAATACGTATTCAGTATAGCTTATAATGACGAGTATTTTTGGATAATTCCAGGCGGCAGTATGTAATTCTGGGTAATAGCAAACGAGTGTCGGTCTCTTATTATCTATTTATATATTGTTCGGTATCCTATACCATTAATAAAATCAAATATATGTATAGTCTCATGCAAATTTTCACTATTACAGATTTTTTTGTAAGTTTGATACCAATCAATATTTAACACATTAATTTCGGAAAATACCGGTACTTTTTATTTATATTTATAAGTAATAAATTATCTGTTATCATTTTTATCATCTTTTAATTTTTGAACTTGTATTTCACATGCTTTTTTAATTGTCGAGGACGACTTGAAATAGGAAGCATCTTCCCATTAAAAAATCCGAAATCGTAAAATTTCTATAAACTGTTGCTTTATCTGTTTTGATGTAATACTAAAAATTTAAAACATACACAATAACTTTGAAAACAATGTAATACTTCGTTTTTTGAAAACAATAAAAAAAGGTTTTTTTTATCATATAGAAGTAGCTAAAAGGTTCTTTCAGAGCGGGAAAGGTGTTATGTTTGTTTGGAATGTTCCTGTAGAAATATACAATGTAAATAATGAGAAGAGTTTGAAGTATAAAAATGAATCAATTTTAATAGGAAGCTTTATATAAAGGTTTATCTTGAAAATCGGATTATATAAAGAAGTTTTTGTAAAATTAAGCCTTGTGATACTATTTCACTTTATTTTATTACTAATTTGGTTTATTTACAAACAAATAACAAATTTCTGTAATTAGAAGTTTCTGCAAATGAAAGTTTCTGTAAATACTGTAAATAGAAGCTTCTGTATATTATTTAACTTTTTTCCTTATTTTAACGCTAACGTTTTTTGAATTTTAATAAGTACTAGTACTACTAAAAAAATGATTATAAATATGTAGTCTTGAAATGGGTTTCTAATTTATTCACTCATACTGATTTCATTGTTCTCCAATACGAAATAATGAAAGTACAATTTTTGATCAATAGCAAATTTTTAGCCATCTTAATTTTTTTATTTTCAATCCCTGCGGCTGTACGAGCTGATGATGATGAAAATGAAGACTTGTATTTTTATCTCGCTGATATACTTTGCTTCGTATCTAGCATGTGCGTTTGTTCGAGGGTTATTTGTACAAGGGTAGATGCTGATAAACGTTCTACCATAAAATTTTTAATTAATTTAATAAGTGTAACTTCCAGTGTGTTTGGGTTGATCTTGGGTCGCGGTAGAACAGTAAAAGCTGCTGTACAAGGATTAATCACTATAATTTTATGGATTTTACCATCAATTTTGATGCTTCTAGATCTTAATAATGAGGAATTTGAAGAGAAAAATGAAATTTTAACGTCTTATATAAATTTCTTAAACATAACTCGTCTTTATTTTATCTCTGGCGCAGGTCGTGAATTGTCAACTTACATTGAAATTTCTAAAATAGTTTCATCTTTGTTGAGTATATGTAAATACTTGCCAAATCAATTATTATTAATTGTCTTATTTAGTTTAGAGTGCATTATTTTATTTTTTAGAACAAATGATTTTACCATTAAATTTATATTAATTGCTTCTTTTATATCATTTTGGGTAATATCTCTTTTAATTTGGTTTCAAAGGTTTAGAAGGATCTTTTTTAATATTGGACGTCCAAATTATATTGAATTTTTTATGGACTTTTCGGGCTTTCCTGTCATTATACGTGAGTTTCGTAGACTTATTGTAATTTTTGGTAGTTTACTTATATTTGGTTTCTGCTTCGATTTTTTTATAATAATGTTTTTGTCAATATCCTCTATGTTTCCTCCAACATTTTTTTTATTTTTTTTATTAATTTTATTAGCACTTCCTTTTATGACAATTGGTGCAGTTCCTGCTCAAATTTGTTACGTTTTGATACAAAGGATGAAATTCATTAAAATAACTATCCAAGTTGAAAGAATTCTAATGTATTCTTGTATCAGTTATATGCTTATTCTTTTGTTAATTTACTTCGCTTATTTTTATTTTTATATTATGGAATTTCAATGTGTTAAATTTATGTTAGAGAAAATTTTTCTATTTTTTTTCCATATTGCTTTTTTCTTTATTGATTTATTTATATTCTTTTGAAGGATAAATAAATTGTAGTATTTGTAAGGTAAAATATAAAATATATTATTTTACATAATTAGTATAATGGTACAAAATACGCATCTTGAAAGTCATATAACTTTATCAATAAGGACTTATTATAATATAAATATAAATTGTAAAATATTTCCCATTTATGAAAACTTTATGAAAATTCAAATTCATGTAATTTAGATAATTTTAAGTAATTAGTAACATAATCCCCTGTCGCACTAAGTGTCACTCATGATCACCTTCATACTAATTTTTAAAAAATATTTAGTATATAAAAAAACACCATCAGATATAATTTTATTCTAAAATTGAAAATAATTTTTAATGTTATTCTGGGACATTTGTTGGAAATATAGTAAAGCTCAATTATTTATATTTAAAATTGAAGATTAACACTGTAATAATCTAAAAGTTATGTTTTTTATTAATAAATTTGTTCATATTATTAATATATCTAAAGTTAACAGTAAATAAATTACTAACTTTTTAAGTTAACTGTAATGATTCTGACGAAAAAAAAGATCAATTTTGGTTGATCATAAAAATGACAACGAAGGAGACAACCATTTATTAGAAATAACAATTTTTTGCAACCGGAAGTGATCAGCAATGGAAGGGATTGCGAAATGGAAATTAGAATACCTTTTTTAAGAAAAATCTCAAAGCACAAACTTAATATACTAATTTTTTGAATGATAGCAATTCCAATCAAAGTGTAACAATTTTCTATCAAGTTATTAAATAAAATAATTGAATTTTCTTAATTTTCTTAGATTTTGTTGTGAAATGATTCTAAACTGGAAATGGAATGATGAAATAATACAGTAATTCTAAGATGTAATTTTGCATATCAGTTAAAATTAGATTAAAACGCCATAGACATCTCATATGAGAATAATTGCACTTTTTTTTACCAATGACAATAATTTTTTTGCAATTTATTATTAAATTCGACCCATATTTTTTATTTATAAAAATTTCGTTATCATTGTAATTAATATGAGAAATTATGTATTATACTTGCACGTAATTATTTTATTAAGCCGAGTGTGGCCGCATTTTTACTAAAAAAAAGCGTCGGTTAAGTCAACTTTTATTACTTTTATTGCAAAGATTGATAAAAAATGTCTGTGGCGCATGTGCCAATCATTATGTGGTAATAGGTATCTAATACAGGACTACAATGACTAAATCACTAAGTAGATACTTGATATTTGTCATGCTGACGTGATCGTAATACTTACTAAAAAGGAAATCAGTCATCAGTGTGATCATTGAATTTGTATATAATCTATCAAATTTTCCCATCACTGCTGTAAATAACTCTATTAACTCTTAACTTTACCTTAGACGAATATTTCAAAATGACAGAAAGTAAGACTTAGAGAATATATAAATTTAAAATTTTCATTTTAATAAAACCTACTAATAATATTCTTTCATTTCAGCTATACAAGTTACTACTACAACTATTGCTAGCGCAACTCCAAGAACTAAAACTACGTCTCCAAGTTTTGAAGAATTAGAAAAGTTTTACAACGAACATTTCAATAGTGAGACTTAGAGAATATATAAGTTTAAAATTTTCACTTTAATAAAATCTACTAATTATATTCTTTCATTTTGCTATATAAATTACCTCTACAACTACTGAACCTAAAAATCAAAATATATCTGGCACGACTTCAGAAACTGAAATTACTTCAAATTTTCCAGATGATTTACAAAAGACTTATAACACTTTGTCTAGAAAAACGCGTTTCTATTGCAATAATCTTGGTTCCTATAAAGAAAAAGTAGCTTTGCTTGAAGCGATTCATGATGACAGACAAAAACATCGCAAAAAAGGGGTATGATTTGTCTTTGTTTGCTTACTATTTGTTTTTGTTTAATATTCATAACAGAGATTTCTCACTTAAATAACCTACAGGTTTTTCGCTTTCTCAATTTTTTTTAATAGAGTGCTATCATTAATCTATTATGCATCATAGGTGTCATTATTCTCATTCTTAATTCGTTAACAGGTGACAAACCTGATGACGATGTAAGTTCATATCTTAGTATTTTTATTGAACAAACTGTTACGACAGTAATTGACTTATATTGGAAAACAGGATTTAATAAAAAATTTATTAAATATACAATTTATATATTGATTCCGCCAGGCTTACTTAGTATAATCACAATAATATTAATTACGGTCAGTAACTTTACACCAACTTCAGCTTTAGCTTTGGTTGGTCCGGGAGTGTCTTTATCTGAATGGGTTGCAGAGTACTTACTTGAATTTTTACCTTAGAATAAATTTAAAGCATAAACTTGCACTCTTAAAGAATAATGATAATGATTTTATGGACTAATATATGATTTTAGACACTCCAATTTGTAATTTTATGGATTTGCTGATAATGATAAATTTTCATTAACTTCGCATAATTTCATAATATTTTTTTTTCGTTTTATTTTGGCTAAACATTATGTAAAATACCATCAAGAATATTTTATCATAAATGATGCAATGATAAAAGATGATAGCTTGCAATTCGTTCCATAGTTCATAAAATATTCATCCTCAATCCTTAACATTAAAATAAAATTTGTGTTAAATGCGTAATTGCGTGATTTATAATCGAATATGTATACTATCTTTACCATAAGATACTGTATTTGTGTATTTCAACTAATCTTCAAAATTTATTAGTTCTATTCGGAAAATAAGCCTGTCTTCAAAAAGTTCTGTGGCGCAACAAATAAGAGACTTACCAAATTAATCGAACAAGAAATTAACAGAAATGAATATATAAATTTTACTCTCATTATGATTTAAAAATTGCCATCATGAAAATCACAATGAATAAGCCCTTGTTTATTGAAAGGACAAGAGCAAAGGGTACGTTTCATATTGTTATTTTGATTATTAGTATTGTATTTAACTGTAATTAATTAATCTTATTAGTAGTATTCTATTTTTTGATTTTATTCGATTGTTTATCCTAAAATAAAAGAAGACTGGTTAAATTTAAGAGTATAAAAAAGATCGTTCAAACACTTTGTTTTTTTTTACTAATTTCTCAGTTTATTAATTAATAAATTTTATCCAAATCTTTCATTTACTTAGAATACATTGTTACTACTGAGTTTAATTTCTTTCATAGTGAATAATAAAAAAAGGATATATCATATAGAAATTATAGATAAAATAAAAATATCGAATCACTTCACGAGTTGATCGATAAATTATTATTACAATTTAACAATAATTAGATAATTTCACTATATTATTTTCAAATTTTCAAATAAAAGATTATTTAAATCAAACTACAGAAAATTGAAATATTACAAATTTATATAATTATACTGATTTTTTTAAAAAAAATCAAGTAATTCAAATTCAAATGATTCTTTAATTTTTGAAAGAAGAAACAAATCTCTTTCAAACCAACAATTCAAAAATTTCTTTTAACCTAATGCATCTATCTATTGTTATAATAGCTGTATATAAACGATATCAAAGAATTGGTGACTATTGCTAATATTATACAGTATGCCCAATATAAATAACAAAACTTAGTTTACCTTTCAAAATAATGTTAAACTTTGCAATCTAAAGAACTTTCTTGTTACTAATAAGTACTTTCAGTCAAATACTCCAGTTAAATAATAATATTAATAATAATATTTAATGTGAGGTGCAGTTTCGGTGAAGGACTACTATTATATTTCTGCTATATTTAGTTTGAATGGCTAATAATCTTTCATTAAAATATTATGAAAATTAAGAAAAATTCATATTTCATATGCGATATTTGATCAACAAGGCGCAGTTCGATAATTACTACCCTAGCGTAACCTGAAAAATAGTCACGAAATGACCGGCATTACGGCGTTATGCACTAACATGTGAAAATAAAGTGACGAATAATGGCGTGACGAATATGTTTTTACTCACTCGAAAAAATCAAAGTCCCTCAGATAATTTATAAACAGTGAAACAAGGCCGGGGATGTGACAATGTGATGCGAAAATAACACGTGATTTTTCGTGACTTTTTTTTCAGGTTACGCAGTGAAAGTCGATAATTACGATAATTAACAAATCATCTAACTACTTTTGATAATTTGTTGGCGATCTTAAATCATTGTACATCGGAGCAATATTTACCATTTCCCCGGAATAAATAACTGAACGTTAACGACGTTATCCACTATTTTTTTTGTAATTTTACATATTGTACGATACAATAACATACTTCTTATTCAATAAATACTGAATTTTTAATGGATGAAATTAAACTTAATGATGATGTAATTGAACAAATAAAAGATTTTAATCCTCGTTTTTTGATTGAAGAACAAGAATTGTTAATTGATAAACTGATATTAAATGAAGAATTAAAAGAACGTTATAAAGAGTATGGTTTATGTAATGAATGTAAACAACCTAATACTGGTAATTTTTATTGTAAGTCATGTAATTTTAAACGGTTTCATCAAAATTTCAAAAATTGGACAAGTGAAAATCATGACGTTGATAATTTTATTCAAAATACACAATTAAAAGCTAGAAAATTTGAAGAAATTTTGGAATGGATTGAACATAAAAGTTTTATAAATGTTAAATATCTGGCCGAAGGAGGATTTGGAACTGTTTTTAAAGCAATTTGGGAAGATGGATTTATTAGTAGTTGGGATTCTGAAAAAAATCAATGGCATAGATTAATGCATAAAGAGGTTGCTTTGAAATGTTTACATGACTCACAAAACATTACAACGGAATTTTTACGTGAAGTAAGATATTTTTTAAGCTATTTCTTTATATTATTATTATCTCTTATAATATTTAACTAAATATAATATTCCTTTAGATTGAATTGTTGCTTATTTTAGCAGCTAATAAATCTGGTCGGATAATTCGGTGTTATGGTATTACTAAGGATCCAATAACAAATAACTTTATGATAGTAATGGAATTAAAGAAAGGTAGTTTAAGACAACATTTAGATAAAGATTTTTATTCATTAGATTGGAAGAAAAAATTATATATGTTACAAGTTATTTCATTTGGTCTTGAAGATATTCATAGTAATGGATTTATTCATCATGATTTTCATTGTGGAAATATATTAAGTGATTTTAATGATGAAGCTTTTATTACTGATGTGGGATTATGTCAACCAGCAAATATGAAGATTTCTCAAGAAGATAATACTTTTGGAGTATTGCCATATGTAGCTCCTGAAGTTTTAAGAGGAGGAATATACACTCAAGTAAGCGATATTTATGCATTTGGAATTGTTGCATATGAAATTTGTACAGGATTTCCTCCTTATCATAATGTGCCTCATGACGAATTCCTAGCTTTAAAAATTTGTGAAGGATTGAGACCAGAATCTAACTATAAAATCCTTAATCTAATTTTTGACATAATTAATCAATGTTGGGATGAAGACCCTTTAAAACGACCTAATGCAGTTGAATTGCGAGAGTTATTTCGGAAGATGTGTAATGATTATAACGAAGATTCTGTAATTAGTAAGCAAATTAAAGAGGCAGATGAAATTAACAGCAAATCATCATCATCTACAGTTAAATCACCTTTATTATCAACCAGTGCTCTCTCGTATACAACACATCCTCAAGCAGTTTACACAAGTAGGCTTTTAAGTTTTAAAAATCTTTCAAAACTTAAAAAAACTGATGATAATTCGTTTGGTACGTACAGTAAATAAATTAAATTCAATTTATCTTATTAAAATATAATTAATGTAATTAAATTTTTTTATTTATAGAATTAATGAGAATAGATTAATAATAATTCTAAAGGTATTAAAGATATTGTAGATTTTAAATGTTGAATATTTTAATTTGTATTAATTTCAATTCGTGCGATTTATATTAAATGGATTAAAATAGATAAAATCAAATAAAATGAAAATCTAAATGGTGAAATATTTCTTTAAGCATAATACACAGTCTTTTCAAGGTTTAAGTATACTATATAAGGCCAATAGAATTGTAATAAGTTTAGCTATGTGTTATTTACGTGCAATAAACTGAGATTTATGTTGCAATTGTTGAATGTACCATTTCAAAATACTGACAATGTACTGTATGTAAGTAACTACGACCCTATTTAGCAATTATAATCACATAGTTATGATTATGGTACCATTAACATTAAAAAATCATGTGCACATATAAATATATCATTTTCTGTACCTTTTCCAATAAGAGAATGTCCCAGCTCATATAATCTAAATTGTAAATTTATCAGATCCTTATAAAGTTGTATATGCAAACTTCTGATTTAAATGTTTCAACATATCTGCATTTCAAATATAAAACTTCAAATTTATTTTACTATATCTCTTTACTACTTGCTTATCAAAATATATAATGTTTACAGAGGATAGTGTTTTGCCAGATAGTAAAGAATTATTACGCAAAACAAGTCTAGACGAAAAATTTTTTAAAATTTTTATGGATACCAAATAGAAACAGTACTTATTCCCTAAGAATATGAAATTATTGTATAATTTAATCAATCTCAAGGAGAATTAAAAAAAGTTAGTTCATTATATTACAAATTAAAATTGTTGCTAAGAGGGGACAAAATAAAATATTATTGCAATTATTAATAAAAGAAGCATTATGTTACTTTATTTTATTTTTCCCTATAAAAAATTTTTTCGGAAAAATGATTACATGTTTGAGTTTCTAACTAGAAAAATGATCAGAGAATGAGAATTTTTTTTATAGAGTTTCAGAAATGTAATGAATAATTATCTTAATATAGAAGTTGAAAAATGTGAGGTTATTAACTAAAAATAATTGGAACTCTTTTATCAATAGAATGAATGTTAATACTAAGGAAATAGACGAAATGAGAGTATTAGCAATTTTACATAAAATATATATCACATGTTCGTGCGTTGGAGAATTATTTCATTAATAAATTTAACATTTTACATTACAATATTTATTGTTTAGCAGCAAGTATTTCCATAAATAAAGTAAAAAAATAATTATAATAAATTAATTTATTATTTACTTCATTTATTACTTATAATCAAGTTAAAAATATTACTACTAAATAGTACTAAAAAGACTAACCCTGAATTTCTTTTAGCGTTTGATGTAAATTTTCCTCTGAAATTGTTGTCTAACAATATATTTTGATATACTTATGCCATAATTTGTTTGGTTGGCTAAAGATTCAACCTAATCTTGAATTTATATCAAATTTTAAAATCATTGATTAACATTTTAAATTTTCAAAAATTGGACGAATAGTATTAACAAATAATAACGTGATTGATATTTAATGGTATAAATCAGAAATAAATTCTATGGTACCAGAAAATATATATATACGTATGTATAACGACATTTTATGTTTAATAAGATTATTTATTTTTCGAATTAATATTTATTAGGCCGGGCAAAAAAAAATTTAGATTCTCGTGACCCGGCCGGGTCAGTTTTTCGAAAAATGGAAATTTTTTTTTTATAGTAAAAAATTTTTATCACGTGATTTAAGTTTTTGGCCAATATGCGTAAAAAAATTTCACTTTTACATATATAAAAAAAAATGCCGGCCGGCCGGGTCATTTTAAAAATTTTATGTCACGAGAATCTAAAATTTTTTTTTGCCCGGCCTTATAGTCATTTACATTTTTACGTTATAAAAAATATAAAAATCTCAAAAATTGTATTTTTAATAACCTATATAATTAAAAAAACTATAACTCACGTTTAACCCAATATTCATAAATTAAAAGTAAAATGGATAAAAAGAAAAAGGACATGGCGTTCCATACCTTGGAACTTTTGTTTTAATGAAGTTAACTTCATCTTCTATAAAAGATGAGACCATGTTTGCAGAAAATGAGCGAACCCAATGAATTCTAACTTCACCTATACCTCGTTAATTGAATAATTCACAATATAGTAATGCTAATTTCACTATTAACTTTTTGGCTTTTTTTGGTTTTCGAATTATTTTCACCTATTTTAAAATAAGAATTATGTTTTAATTACTATATTAGTTTAGTAAATCAAAAAAGAACGTTATAAACATCCAATTACAAAATCGTACATTATTTATTTATTACCTTATGAATTGAAATTGAGTTTGGTAAAATCCATTTTTACAGAATCTACAATATGATAAAATAATTATTGTATTAAAAATATATAATTCACTAATGCAATTTTAAATTTATCCAAATTACCTGAAAATTCCATTCCAAATGAATTATCATTATTATCATCAACATTTTTTGGTTTTGGAAGATTTTTAAAATCTAAAAGTCTACTTGTGTAAATTGCTTGAGGGTGTGTTGTATATGAGAGTGTATTAGTAGATGATGATGTTGTTTGAACTGTTAAAGACGACAACTTGCTGTTAATTGTATTTGCTTCATCAATTTGTTGAGTGAATTCAGAAGTGTTATGTGAATATAAATTCCATATAAACTCATGTAATTCATCTACTTTAAGTCGTTTTAAAGGATCTGCATCCCAACATCGATTAATTATATCAAAAATTAGCTGAGGAATTTTATAATTAGATGTTGGTCTTAATCCTTGACAAATTTTCATGGCTAAGAAATCATCATGAGCTATATCATGATAAGGAGGATACCCTGTACAAATTTCATACGCAATAATTCCAAATCCATAAATATCACTTTGTTGTGTATATTCTTTTCCTTTTAGAACTTCAGGAGCCACATAAGGTAATACTCCAAATATCTTTTTATCACTATCATGAGAAGTCTCTACATTTGCTGGTTGGCATAATCCCAAATCGGTAATAAAAGCATTTTCATCAAAATTACTTAATATATTTCCGCTATGAAAATCACGATGAACTAATCCTTTATTATGAATATTTTTAAGACCATGTGCAATTTCTTGTAAACTACGTAACTTTTGTCTCCAATCCAGTTTAAAGAAATTGTCATTTAAATGTTGTCTTAAACTACCTTTTTTTAATTCCATTACCATCATAAAACTGTTCGTTTCAGGATCTTTAGTGATACCAAAACATTGAATTATACAAAAAGAGTTACGTGCGTAATTATGCGATTCAATCTTAAAAAAATGAAAATTATAATTAGTTTTAATAATTATAAAAAACTATTAATAATAAAATTATCTTACCTCCTTTAAAAATTCTTTTGTGATATCTTGTGAATTATGTAAACTTTTTAAAGCGACTTTTGTTTCTTTAAGTCTTTGCCATTTATTATAATAATAATCCCATATAGGACCATCTTTCCAAATTGCTTTAAAAACAGTTCCAAATCCTCCTTTTGCCAAATATTCAACATTTTCAAATCTATCATATTCAATCCATTCCAAAATTTCTGAAAATTCTTTAGCTTTTAAATGTGATTTTTGAATTAATTTATCAACTTCATAATTTCCACTGGTACAATTTTTAAAATTTTGTAAAAGGCAATAATTACATAATTTACGATTTCTTTTAAGATGATTACATACGTCACATAAACCATACTCTTTATAATAAGTTTTTAATTCTTCATTTAATATCAGTTTATCAATTAATGATTCTTGCTCTTTTGATAATTTATTATGTTTAAAATCTTTTATTTGTTCAATTACGTCATCACTGAGTTTATTTTCATCCATTTTAATGAACTTACTTGAGAAATATAATATTATGTAAGGAATATGTTATATCAATTTATGAAAAAATTATAAAATTATAAAAAATATGTGAGAGCGAGAATGAATATTGTCTATGTAAAATTTCACTTCGACAATCACCCAATTTCATGTTATGATAATTTATTAATGTGGTACTGTTGTACAAAAGGCGCCAATATGCATGTGACTTGATTTTACCCAGTATCGCTAACTAAAATTCCACCCCACGTGACCAGTGATGTTTAAGAGGGCGTGAAAATTATTTTTTTTCACCACAAAAAATTTTCCAAGTCCCCGGAATACTTATCTGTTATGAAAAATGAAAACGGTGGGGTGTGTCGCGGTGTGTACATTTTATGCAGGTCACGTGGGGTGAAAAATCTTGGGGAAGATGATATACCTGATACAGTATTTAGAGGTTTATCTAAAAATGAGTTACGACTGTTACATGATATTTGATTTACGGTATCATAGATGGACTAATCAGTCACTGGCGATCTAAGTAATCAAAACTTCAATAAATAATTTCTGGTATGAAATTTACAATCATAGTATTTCTACCGGAATTACGGTTAATATTTGCAGAAATTATTAGCATTAGGAGGCTTAACAATGCGACGGAGCATCCAATATCCGGATTTACAGCCGATTTCATAATATACGGGATACCTATTATTTTTACTCCATGCTAAGAGAAACTCGGTTAACATTGTATTCGGACCAGTGCTCAGAATCTAACAATATAGTTTTACCTGATTTTGAACATTACCGAGTTTTTACCGAATGTACGCAATCAGCTGTAAGTCAAATAATATATCTGGTTATACCGGATATTCACCGGATAAAACAAACTCACGATTGAAAATAACACGTGAGTGCATAAATGAATATATTGTTTTACCGACATAAGAGATAATAAAATTGATTGATAAATTTAAATTATAAAAAGCGTTAGAAAATTTTCAAGTTATTTGTAAGTATTTTATTTTTGAATTTTTTTTGATCAAGTTGATTAATTAAAAATTAAAAATTGATTAGATTAACCAATATTACAACCAGTTTTTCTAATACTTCTTAAATCTTACTTGCGATAATTAAAAGAATTCTCATACAAAGCGAATTTATGATTATTTTTTATGAATTCTAATAATAAGCTAAATAATCCTTTCCTAGAAATCAAAAATCCATGTTTTAATTTATTAAGCAACCTAAAGATTAATTAATTTACATATCTGAGAAAGTTATATTCGTTATATAAATTTTAAATTTTTACTAAATAGAGCCAAAATAAATTAATCCTACAAACTATTTAAAAAGATGCATTATGATTGGACCTTCATTGGTTGGACCATCACCCACTGGACTATCTGTGATTTAATTTAGTCAATTCGACTTCCTGTATTGCTCATTTGACTAGAACGATAATTAGGTATATGACCAATTATCCAAATAAGTTTACTGATTTTAATCTATATTTTTCTTTTTGAGTAGAACGAGTGATAAAAAATTTTCTGACCATGTCAGATAATTTGAAAATTATTCTGTATATACTTCGGGGTTTGTCGAGAAACATAGAACAGTTAATAATAATAATTAATAGAAAAAATTATTATATCAGACAAGTTCATGTATTCATTATTAATGTTGCTGTAATTGTTTTATATCAAAGTAATGATTTACAATTGTTGATATTGATGATATCAATATCAATATTGAGGACTTAAGGGTATTGAAGATTTTAAAGATATTGAGGTTGTTGAAGTTGTTGACATATTGAAATGCATAATTATACTATAATTTATTTTCTAGAGAGACCTTGAACTTTACAAAAGGCTATTTATAATGAATTTTTATTATTACAATCGTAAATTAAAAGACAATATAAATTTGTTAGTCGATTAATATATGAGATTATAGTTTAAACTTAGTAATTAAGTTACATACTAGTATATCGTATATTTTGTAATATCTAAAATTAGATATGTCAATCATGAAACATTTCTCCTGTAAACATTTAACGAAATTAGGTACAATGTAATATAATTAATTGTTATTGTTTCTTTGAAATAAAGCTTTTTTAAAAGTGAATTTTTAATAAACTGTAGATAATGTATCACAATTCTGTACAAGTTTCAGCAAGTATGAAACTTATCTTTTATTTCAAGGAGTATGAAACTCGTTGTATCTGGAAACATTGGCTGGATTTTTTTTGGAAATGATCTTTACAGTCCCGCAGCTCGCAGCAAGGACTAGTTATTACGATTTACGAACCAATCAATTTAAATTAAGTAGACGATTGCACCGTATGATCTTTTCCTTTTACAGAAACTTTTTTGTATCACAAAATCAAAGAATGAGAACAAAAGAATTTTTTACAATTGTTAACAATATTAAATATTCCATATATATAAAAATTAGATTAAATTTTCTTTATTTTCTTTATTATAATTAAAGTCAAAATTTTATAACATAAATAATGGCCATAGACGCAGCTTTACGGAATTCTGAAATAAATTAATGAAATTAATATATTTGTATTAGTTACAGAGTATCAAAAAGTAATTAACTTGAGAAATTTAAAATTAATTATAAAAAATCAATAATCAACCAGTTTTTGAGCTCAAGAAAATTTAATCACAAAATTATTCAATTAAAGTATAAAATATTACAATTATAGTGTGAAGTAAGATTATATATATTAATATTTTATAAGGAATAATTGGTATAATGTAATACACAGCATTATTAAATGAATATTTATCGCCTCTATCATAAAATTATTCGTTTCTGGATTTTTAATAAACGGATTACCCAAAAATTACAACCTTCGAAGATTTACTTCTTCATTGCAACGCTTTGTGAGTTATTTAAACAATATTTTCCATTGCTTTATATATTAGCAAAGAAGACTTAAAAAAATTGTGTTTTTAGAGTATTTTAACACATTTTTTTTTTAACTCTAGTAATATATAAATTTTGTCAGATTGTTGGTAAGATTTTGGATTATTCAAAATTTAATCTACAAAAAGCTAAAGTAATAGGAAACAAAAGAGAATAAGTTATAGTGTTGAATAATATTCACTTAAGCGGAAGGACATATTTATTAACATTTCTTACAATAAATAAATACCTAAAAACATTATAGTACTATTGTGAATGAAATCAAATTACTAATTATCGTTGAAAATGAATATAAAGGATGAATTTCTTGAAACCTAAAAATTTTGAATAATATATAATATTTTACAGAGAAAGCACCAAATACAAATACAAGCTTTTATTACAATATATATAGTAACCATACAATATTACAAAATAATAAAGTAATATTATTAACGTGCAAAACAATATTGGGAAAATTTTTACCAGAAAATTAGTTTATTCGTGTAAGGGTTATAAGATATATTAATCACTACGATTTGTAAAGCAATGATATTTTATTAAATTACATAATTTACAGGAGGAATTTTAGTATAATATTTAATATGGGACTACGCATAACTCAAGGACACCATACCTGGAGACTAGCATCAAACATCTAACGCAGGACGTAATGGCCATACGCTAGTAGAGACGCGCTTGACTTGTCTGTCTGAGTAACTGAAACGAGTTAAACGAATCGTGTATCAGGATTTTGAATAATCAAAATATTAGATATTTATATACACAAAATACTAATCACAAAGTTAAGAGCAACAATTATAAATCATTTAAAGAAATAGAAGATATTAAAAACCACATATCAATTAAAGATTTTTTCTTGGATTTAATAATGATCTGAAAATTTTCATTTCGTCACTTTAAATTATATATATTGTATACATAAAATCACTTTTTAAAACATGAAATCGAACTATGGATTATTAGTTTTCGTCATTATTTAGAATCAAGCTGCATGAGATCATATTTATCTTTATATAAATAAATAAAATTATTCAAGTACGTTTGAGGTTTAATATTGAAGTTTACTGCTGTTGTTTGATTTATTTGGATTCAAACTGGAAAGCTAATATCAAAAAAAAGCTTACATTATTATTAATGCACAGCCGAAAAAATTCTAATGTTATTCTTAAAACTCATTATCTTTTGCATTTAGCTGAAGAAAAACATTCTTTGCCAATAAAGGTCAAAAATATGGTTATAAACAATTATTAATTACCTTCTTAATAAAAGACACAAATTCTTTGTCAACTCAAAATGTTGTAATGACTAACTTTTATAGTGAAAAAAAAACAAATAACAAAGCAATCCTTTTTTTTCAAAAAAAAACATCACTATATTTAGAAACTAAAAGATGAGAATTACAGTATATATTTCACTAAAAGTTTCGTTGTAACCCTTCATTATTGTGATTTTAAAAACACACCAAAGATTTTAAGACATACAATTTTTCCAGTAATAGAAGCCATGATTAATATATTGGTAATAAATAACTATCCAAATAATGAGCATATATATATTTGTTCATCTTTGTAAATTATAATATATCTTTAGCACATTAGCTATTTAACATTAATATTAAAGAGAGATAATTTAGTTTACCATAAACATAACATAGACTAAGTATGAATTAAATTACTCATATTATATAGAAAAAGATACTATTTCAGATGTGATTCATAATATTAATATTAAAGAATGAGAAAATTTACATATAGAAATTTGTATTCTACATGTAATTCAACATACATATATACAAGTAATTATAAATAATAATTAATAACTTTTTTTTACTATAGTCAACATCAACAATTTGCAAAAATTTGTATCTATACAAATTTAAATTATTATTAATCTGTTTAATTAGTATGAAATAATAAGATTTTAATAACTAATTAGAGTATTATTATAATTTATGTTTCTTTTTTTCTGTGAACTTATCTTTTATTTAGAATGTCAGAAACTCTCTTTTCTTTCTTACAGGATACAACTAATATTATATAAGAAAAATCATTACATTGGCCTACCCTTAATAAGGAAACCATTCAGATTCAGAAAGAACATTCCTATTCAGTGCTTGATTTCATATAAAGTTTAATAATTTTTTCAAAAAAACACAACTATAGGACATTCAATATACCAATTTTTTTGAAATTTCACTTATTTCTGTAACAACTTTAACAAACAAATTGTATTCACATCCATATTGATCAAATTTTATAATTTTGTCTAAGTAATGATGATTACTTATCGGTCTCAATTATAATGATTTTAGATATTTCGCAATGTCTATCATTCACTAGGAGGTATTTATATACTTCCAATGGACCGCAAATGCTGCCATTCAATTAATAATGGAGCCTTTTGATAAAAGAAAGTTACTTAAAAACCAACTTTGTTCTTGGTTTGCACCATTTAGTGATAGCACCTTATATTAATTATATAAAGCAACCAAAAAAAGGATAACAATGGATATACAAGGAAGCAAATACCTTGTTCAGTTATGCAAGTATTAGAAATGTAACTGCCAATTTGGCACAAGGTCATGACTTAGCTGGACTTAATGTCATGGTGCTATAAAGGATGACACACTTGTGATACAACAAAATAATTTTGGACAGCATTAGAAAAACTTTTGAATACCTAAGAATATGATAAAAGTTAACAATTCCAATTTCTCATATTGTTAGTTTCATGATGTCAGACTGTTTCCATCAGATAATTATATAATATACCTACATAATATATTGTTAATTTTGTTTAGTACGTCATTTTCATATATAATTTATGTTAAATAGTTTTATAATATTATGTATCAAGATAACAAGAAAATGTCCCAGAAAAATATTTTTCCAAATAAATATATGAAAAAGTGTTTTCTATATTTTATTGATTGCTAAT
This sequence comes from Oehlia diaphana, assembly GCA_003833135.1. Lineage (NCBI taxonomy): Eukaryota > Fungi > Glomeromycota > Glomeromycetes > Glomerales > Glomeraceae > Oehlia > Oehlia diaphana. The sequence goes on from QZLH01001279.1 coordinate 32,666, forward strand.
GTCTGTTTTTAGATACTTAAAATTAAGCAGTATATAAAAATAGAGTTTATATATAGATGATGAAAATTAAAAATAAAGATGTTATACAAAATTTAAAATATGATACAAATTGGTAAATTAAACCAGTTATGAATAAGAAATTCTGTTAACATATACAATTAGACACAAATAAAAACTTTAACAAAAATAAAAATGAAGTGATCTTAAGTAATAAATAACTTAATCTAAAAAGAAAGTATTGAAAATCTTCTAGCCTTCAGAATCTATCTCAAAAACTATTTCTCAAATTTAAGATGATTATTTTTATTTTTATTTATCGTATTATCAAATAATGTGATTTTTTTTACAATTTTTGCACAATATTTTGGAAAATAAATTATATTTCTTATAAGGCAATTATATTTTGTTTCTATCAAATGGATTCATGAAATTTTGTGCGATATTAATAACCTAATATTGATTTTCCTTTTATTTGAGAGGCTTTTAATGCTATAAAGGGATTTTAATCAAGAAGAATATAAAGGTTACACTCTATTACAGGATTTCTCATTAGTAATGTAAAATTTGAAATGTATCTATTTGTAAAATTAATCCAATTTCTCGTAAATTTATATAGTTTTAAATTAAAAATCAAAAATCCTACAGACATTTGTCATATTGCATATTTGATAATAATAAACAAATAATAATAATTTTATACACTTATGATTTAGCAACTGCAATCAGTAAAATAAAGTAATGTATATTTTACTTTTATCCTTTTGAATGAACTTATCTTACTACTATTAAAAACTTACAATAATAAATTATTTAAAAAAAGAATATATGTAAATCACACCATAATTTTTATATTTATTGAATTTATTGATAAAATTTGTATAATTATTTTCCCATAAAATAAGAAGTAATTATGGAAATTGAAAGTCAACCTTAAGAATATTTTCAAATTCTTAAAGAAAATTTAATAATGTCAAAATCTAAATTTACTTAAATTTATTTGAAGAAAATGTAATTAAAAATATTTCTTTACTAGTTTCCAATATTTTCTCATATATTCTCTTTTATATACTATTGATTATTGATAATTGATGTAATTAATTAATTAATAACAAGAATGTTTATTTTAAATTGATGGTAATTATTATCACCATTCCAGTAATAATTGTCAGTATAACGTCAATATACAGTATAAAATAAATACTATTGAATGCTAACCATATCAAAATTGTAAAATTCGGTAGAAAAACTTTTATTAATGATTAATTAATCTATGAATAAAATTTCGAAATTCAAAAACTTATAAATACAAAATAAAGTTTCACATTTTCAAAAAAATCTATCTGAATAACCATTTTTTTACATTTGGATGAACTTTTTTTCATCGCTATAAAATTACTGTAATAATTGGAATTACTTATGATCTTTATCATCAAAATCTGCCATTGTGATTGAATAAATAAGTGTATAATCACTATAAAAAAAGTGTAAAAAGTACATATTATAAAGTATGATGCTACGACGCTATGATGATCGCCATTTTTTTAATTATCTTTTTTTCCCTAAATTTTTTTTCACTTTTCACCTAGGATAGATCTGTGATCGGATTAATATAAATACAGTACATACATATTCTTTTTATTTTAAAATGTTTTCAATCAAATTATTTATTAAGATTAAACAATTCTGTATAAATAGCCAAATTTCCTGAGAAAATATTTAATTCACTTGATTTCTTGAAATTAAAAGGATGTGAATCTATAAAAATGGGATCTTCTGCAAAATCCAACTCTTATTTCATATCTTAATACTTGTTGAGATAATAATTTGCAACATTGTTTACTTTTGATTGGCTTTTTTTTTTTGGTTTATTATTTAAGAGTTCTTACAAACTTTATAAAAATTTATTAAATTCTCATTAAATCGTGACAGTAAACCATTTAATAACATATTGCTTTCAATTGTTATTTAAATAATAGATGGATTAATAAGTTAGATAAAAATAAATTTATTTATTTAGGAGAATTAGAATTACAGTATAGTATAAATTTCCATTATTATTAAGAGGAAGCCGAGATGATATTACCCTTAAAATGGTTCATTAATTATGTGATGATAGATCTGCTACCATTACATTTATTAAAGTAAAAGAAACAGAAAATACATTTTACTTTTCAACATGGTTTACTACTACTTGAATATATACTGATTTCAAACCAAGAATAATTTTAAAAAAGTAGGTTAGTTAAGTAAAAGATATAGAATATGCAACATATCAAAACAATAGATTTGGATCACGTTTTTAGTGATAATCTTACTATTAAGAGATGGATACAAAGATTTATTGCCAAAATCTTACTATGAAAAAGAGATAACAGTTTGTGATAATATAAATTTTTCTATAGTAAGTTAAAAATATTCCAAATCATAAAAGGATAATAATTGTTGAGACAAAAAAATTATAAAATTTTATTTAACAAAAATTAGGATATATTTTCTAGATTAGTATAAAAATAAATAAATGTAATAATTAATTATTGTTATTAGATAAAAACAAAAAATAAATTACTTTAAAATAATTTTGATTTATTTTGGAAACATGGTAATAAGAGAAACGAGAAATGAATGTATAATTCTCTACTAAAATTACCAAATTTAAACTCTATTTACTGATGTATGATTTTAACGTGTTAGTTTTATTTTAACTTAGCATATTTAATATAGAAGAATATAGAAGAATACATAATTAAAATTACTTTAAATCATGTAATGTGCAGCATGTCTAATATTTGCTCACTCAGAATATTATTTGTGTACAATTTACTAAAAGGTTGCTTGTTAAAAACTAATTTATTATTTACTTATGGACTGACCCATCTCTAATTTTTTTATTAAAACTAGAATATGCGATTTTCCGGGGGACTTCATCCCCCAAACATAACATTTATAATTAAAAAATTTTTTGATATAAATAAATTGAATTGTATGTAAAATATTACTGAATAATAAAATTTTATTGTAATTAGACCCTATAAAAAATC
>QZLH01001280.1:9209-20384 GCA_003833135.1 Oehlia diaphana
TAATATTTGTTATAATAAATTGTATCATAATTTTGGCTAGCATTATATTAAATTTGAATTATAATTTCGGCTGGTATTACATCACAAATTGAGCCATAATGTTGGCTAGTATTATTAAATTTAAATTATAATTTCAGCTGACATTACATCACAAATTGAGCCATAATTTTGGCTAGTATTATTAAATTTGAATTATAATTTCGGCTGGCATTACATCGCAAATTGAGCTATAATTTTGGCTAGTATTATTAAATTTGAATTATAATTTTGGCTGTATTACATCACAAATTGAATACAAAACTTGTATATAATTTGTACAAATTCATTACAAAATTTGGACAAAATGTGGTTATATTCTGTACAAATTCAATATAATTCAGAATTTGTATAAGTACGGAATATTTCATAATTTGGCACATATTCAGTACATTTTCAGTCACTAATTGTACAGAATTTGTACAGAATTCGTACAATATTATTTTCTGTACAAATTCCAGATTTTCAATTTTTTACTGGGCAACTTTAGCAACAAATGGATGTCTTTGTAAATGTTGTTTTGAGTATTTCCAGCCACCCATAATGTGCATAAAAAATGTGTGTATATGAAAATAAAAGATAACAAATATGCAACATCAGGAAGTTTAAACAGATGTATAAAGTGTTGAAAAACGCCATGTATTGCTCAATACCAAAAGTGTAGAGATACGAACCCTTTATCAATCAACACCACTTAAAAATGTTTAAAAATGCGTAAAACAACACCTATTTAAGTGTAAAGCTACACATAGTAAAACAACTATAGTTTAAAAATGTGTCTACCATTGTATAAAAATGCATATATCAATATTAAAAATGCGTATAGCAATGGTATTTTTTATTCATCATATGATAGTTAACTTTAATTAGTATTAATTTATTTACACTGTATATATTGTTGTATATTTAAATTTCATTAATTGTCAAAATATTGTTTATTTATAAATAGCAATTACAAAATAAATACATTAAATTATCTAATATAAAATGTCAAATTATCTAATCCCTTTTGTTATAATTGGATTGCCACAGATTTTTAAGTGATCAACATACTAAATTTCCGTTAACAAAGCGCCTCTGGTGACATAACTATAACAAGGTAGAGTTTCAATTAAAAAACAAATATTAAAAGTTTCATTACAAAACTTACACGATCTGATCTATATTCCAAAAACCTGACTGAAGTCTACAAAAAAGAAAAAAAGAATCATTAACAAATGTTTCCTAAAAAAAAAATCAATAAATTTAAGTTTCGTAACATATTACGAAACTTACCATTTAAAGCTTCTGAACATAATACCTTAAACTTACAAAAAAAAAGAACGAAAACGTTAGAAATGTTTCCTAAAATTGAAGGAATTAAAAAAAAATATTTTTTAAAAGTTTTGAAGCAAAATGCTTTAAAACTTACCCTTCCATTTATTTCCCCATTTCCCAAAGTCAAACATACATACTGAAAGACTTGCAAAAAAAAAAAATAAAAGAAACGTTAACGTTTTTTAAAAAAAATTATAAATAAAGTTTCACAACATTTCGTTGTGAAACTTACCATTTTTTCTATCTGAAAACCTGTGGACCTACAAAATAAGAAAAGAAACATTAATCAACATTTCTTAAAAGAAAAAATTATAAAATAAAGTTTCACAACGTTTCATTGTGAAACTTACTCATTACCATCAACAATTCAAAATCTGAAGCCTAATAAAAAAAGATAATGGAAATGTCAGTAAACATTTCCTAATTAAAAAAAATAAAAAAAATAAAAAAAATGGAAGTTTCATAATGAAAAAATATTATGAAACCTACCATTATCTGAATTTCTATATTTCCAGAAATTGAACCTACAAAAAAAAGAGAAACGTTCGGTTAGAATATTTCTCACTAAAGTATAAAACAAAAAAAAAATGGAAGTTTCATAACAAAATGTATGAAACTTACCATTTTCCAAAATTCCAAGTCCCAGAGGTTAGCCGAACCTACAAAAAAAAAAAAGAGAAACATTCAGTTAGAATGTTTTTTAAAAAATAAAAATTAAAAAAATAAAGTTTCACAGTATTTGTTGCAAAACTTACCATTCTACCCCAAAGTCTGATACCTACAAAAAGAGAAATAAAGAAACGTTAATTAACGTTTCTTTAAAATAAAAAAATAAAGTTTTGCAACAGATGTTGTGAAACTCACCATTATACCTGAAATCCCGTAGACTTACAAAAAGAAAAAGAAAGAAGCGTTAGTTAATGTTTCTTTAACAGTAAAAAAATAAATTAAAGTTTCGCAATGGATGTTGCGAAATTTACCATTTTACTCAAAATCCGTAGACCTACAAAAGGAAAAATAAAGAAACGTTAGTTAACGTTTCTTAAACAATAAAAAAGAATCAAAGTTTTGCAATGAACGTTGCAAAACTCACCATTATACACAAAACCATAGACCTACAAAAAGAAAAAGAAAGAAACATTAGTTAACGTTTCTTTAACAATAAAATAAAGAAAAGATTTCAAAGTTTTACTTTCAAAATCCCGCTCAGAAAACGTCTGAATCGGCAGACCTAAAAAAGAAAGTAAAATGAAACTTTAGTAACGTTTCGTTAAAATAATTAAAAAAAATTTTTTGTTTACCTGTCCGTGAGCAATCCAAAAAGCCGTGGTCCTAAAAAAAATAAAAAAAAATCGAAACGTTAGTCACGTTTCATTAAAATAAATTAAAAAAAAATAATTCTTAAAAGTTTCAAAGCGAACGCTTTGAAACTCTTAATACTAATTTATAAAAATGATTTATAATTGTCACCTTCATTTTCCAGTTTCTCAAAGAAAGGACCTACAAAAAAAAGAAAGGAAATGTTAGATACGTTTCCTAAAAAGAATTATTTTTTAAAAATTTTGACGTGTCAAAACTTACTGTTTAATATTCTGAATCGAACACGCTGAAAAACCTACAAAAAAAATGGAAACATAAAATACTATTTATATTTTATTTAATATCTCATCAAATATTAATCCTAGAAATATGATTTTACTACCATTAGATTCATCTTGTTGAGACGATTCCAATGAACTATATTTCATCATTTTCTGATTACTAAATCAAAAGTTAGCCAACTACCTGATTGGTGACGGTATTTGGTGAAAATACCAATCAGTCACCAATCGGTCACCAATCAGCTACCTGATTGGTGCCTGATTGGTGATTGATTGATGCCTGATTTTTCACTTTTCGACCTGTGTTATTACGTAACTTGTGTTATCTATTATTCCTTTGTATAACTATATCATGTGACTAATCACGTGACTTACTGCGTCTAACATAAAAAGAATATGGGCTGATTTGTCTACCTTTAATTAAAATATTGATTTTATTACATTTTTATTATACAAAATACTATATGATATACAGTTAGTGTTCTGAATGGATCAAATCAGATCAGATTTGAGATGAATCTGATCTGATCCGAATTTAAATCAAAAAAAGTTGGATTTGATCCGATCCAAATTCAGATCAAAAATAATTGGATCTGATCTGATCCGAATCTGAAATGAGCTTGATTCAATTTGGTCTAAATCCAATTTAGATAAACTGATCCGATCTGAATCCAATCCGAATCAGAAATTAAAAAAATGTTTTGCAACATTTTTTTAAAGATTTATTTAATAAAAAATGTTGCGAAACATTTTTTATTTCAATTTAAATGAAAAAAAACTGTTGCAAAATGGTTTATTTAACTTAAAAGTACTGTTTCGCAATGGTTTTTTAGATTATTTTAATAAAAACTGTTGCGAAATGGTTTATTTAACCAAAAAGAACCATTTTGCAATATCACGAAGTTAAACCAAGCATTTACCAACCATTTATTAAATGCTTAAAGAATATTTAATTTAAGTGCTTATTAAACAAGTTTCAACGCAGTTTGTATTCGATAAGCATTATTTTTTTATTACTAATATATTAATAAATTTATGTATTAATTTGCATTAAAAAATCAATATAACTAAAATACTTAATTTAAATGTATAAAAAATAATAATATCTGATATATTGCGTTAATATTTATTAATATTATATCGTAAAATATATACAATTTTTTATTATATTTTATAAATACATATTTATTATATTATATAAATTCATTATGTAATATGCAGATCATAGCAATTAATAATAAAATTTATAAACTTTCACGTTCTGAAACCTGCATCCTCTCAAGAAAAAAATTTATTCGCTCAATTACTTCACTTGGAACCATATTGACTCCTTTTGATGGATCAAGATAGTTTAAGGTGACTGCTATCCCAAAGGTAATAGAGTTCTTTTCTGTTTTTGGATTTGTAAATACACGATCAATAATTAAGTTAAGGAAAGTATAATGTGGATCGTCATTGACATCAACTGGCTTATTTAATTTCGTATAGCATTCTCGTGTAATATCAGAATTTTTAAATTTCTTTTCTTTATCAGTGGTAACTTGACGATTTTGAGTCTTAGGCTTCGTAAGATCAGAAAATTTGTCATGAATTGCATCTTTAATTCGTTGAACAATATTACTTCTAGCTTGTCGTGATAAACATTGTGCCTGTAAGAGTAGAATAAATTAATAATTTATATATATATAAATTAAGTAAAACATTAATAATTACTTACTAATGAACGAATTTGTTTATTATAAAAACGCTTCCAACCACCACATTTGATTTTGTTTTGAAATTCTTCATTATCTGCATTTGATAATGCATTATAACATGCTTCTATAAGACATTCTTCACTTGGATATTTGACTTTCTCAGAAGTAGTAGAAATTGCTTGGTTGATCGTGTCCTGTGATGTAATATTTAGAAGCAAATAACCCGATAATTACAATAATAATATTGCTTACTTCAATCCATTTAGTGTTATTTTCTGAATGACCTCCAAAGCCAGTAGCTTTCTAATCTGTATACATTTCGTTAACTTTTTTATGTACATCTTGAACTATTATGACCAATTGATTTTGCACGTTTTGCATATCACTGAGCGTACCTATTTATTTATTAAAAATCAATATAGTGTAATTAGTATGAATAAATAATAACCAATAAGTAAATCTAACTTACGAGTTCTCTTTTGCTTATCTTTGTCTCTTTCAGTATCTCTATTTTTTCATTTGTTGATAGAATGGGTCATACTATGATCATCATTATCGTTAGAATATTCATCATCATTTGGAGAATATTCTTCTGGATCGGGTTGAGTATTGTCATTATCAAGTAGATGGCTCTCTAAAGCTTCTTCTGTAATAATAGTAGTTGTTGCATTTGAATCTTCTGAGAGGTCAATTATAGGTAAAATATTTTTATGTACTATAACAGATGATTCACGTTTTCTACGTGGCATATTGAAATATAATGTGACTTGTATAACTTTAAATTAAAAATTAATATTTTTTTCATATTATTGCTTATAAATCTAAAAATGAAAATATGCTGTAGAGTTCACGCACCCTCAAGTTCTTTTTGAAATCTTTAATTAAAACTGGCTAATATACCATAAAGAGATTTAGAAACTACTTGATAAAGAGATTTAGAAGAGAAAAATAATGGACAAGTATTTGGAGATAGGAATTGCGAAGTAAATATATATTCAAAGATAATTATTAAAGAAATGAAATAAAGGTGTGTTTAATTATTAAATGAAGGTATTAAAGTATTATGAATATTTTGTAGAAATTGTAGGAAATAAAGGGAAGAGTTTGTTGAAAGATGGAACGTGAGAATATAAAAAATTAAATTAACTATTTTATACTATTTATGATACGAGTATATTGAAATTCTACATTAACGTGACGTGAGTATTCTGTGTACCAATAGATATTAATTGGATCATAGATAACTACACATGATATCCTTCAGTGACACTTCTAGTAATACCCTGCACATCATATTAACTATAACAAAATTTGCGATACGTAAATTTTGCGAAATTCGTAAATTCAAACTTATTCTAAACACTATTATCTCCAAATACACTACTGGTTTAACCTTTGACACAGATAATTCACATATTTCAATATTATTAACACACCTGTGGCAACCTTGAACGTGTAGGAGGACACCAGCTTTAACACAAACCAGATTTTAAGGTAAAAATGGGGAATTTTTAATATTTTGAAGTTAAAAAATGAACTAACGTTTCTTTTCATTATTTTTTTTTTGTAGGACATGTAGGAGGATGCTGGATTGCTCATGAAATTGAACTTTAAGGTAAAAACGGGGAAGGGGAAAGAGGAAGGGGATTTTGTTATTTAAAGTTTTAGAAACAAAAAAGAGGAACCAAGATTCTTAAGAATCTTGGTTTTATTTATTTTTTTATTATTATGGAATGGTTTACTAACCGTTCCTTTCTTTTTTTATAGGTTCGGATGAATTTTTGATGAATAAAGGAACCAAGATTCGTAAGTACGAATCTGGGATTTATTTATTCTTTTTTTATTATTGTGAACGGTTACTAATAACCGTTCTTTTCTTTTTTTAGGTTTCGGGTGAGCTTCCACACATTAGGTGGACTTCTACATTCTGGATCTTGGGAATCACCTTTTTTATCTCGGTGAGTCCGGCAGTACTTGTTAAGTACTCCTGTTCGTTATCCATCACTTTATAGCAATTTGGTTATCAATTATTGGAGTTACTTTTGATTTTAGTATATAGTTTCTTTGTAATTTTTACTGTAACTTTTGTTCACTTTGATAAATAAAAATATCTGTATAAAAATTTGATAGATTACTTTATTAAAAAATGTATAATGTTCTTTTGTTATCTAAATCGGGTAAGCAGGATTTTTGTTGATTAAAAAAAATGTTTAAGAAAAATTCTTGATCGAAAAAATTTTTTTAATAAAATAATTAATTGAAAAATTTTCTTTAATAAATAATTAACTAATCCTAGCAATTACTACGCTAACACTATTTGTAATGCCAACTTGCACCTATTGTAATAAAGTTTTTAAAGACCGGCAGGCCTTGAGTAATCATATAAGAACTCACTTGGATGATAGTGATGAAGATATACCATTAACAAATCAATCATTTCATGATACATCAATCCAAATTCATAATCCAAACATATTTACAGATGAAACAAACGTGACAATACATGTTGAATGGAATATACATGTTGAACGAAGATCAAATGATAATCAGCAAGAGGAAATTACCTTTGACGCTAATGGTGATGCACAAAACATTAACATTTCTTCTTCTGCCGAATCTCAAAGTGATGATGAAGAAGTAGCAAATTTCTCTGATAATGAATCTATGACAGAATCGTCAGATGCATCAGATGAAGATTCTGTAACATCTGATTTATCACATATAACTAATGTTGATGCCAATGAATATACTGAATACGATGCTTTGTTCAGTGAAATATCTGATGATCCTGAAAATATTCAACAAGAATTCCCATCCGAAGAATATGCAGAGTTTATGCATATGATAACACAATTTCATGTGCAAGATTCACTCGCTAATGCCTTTATAAAATTCTTTAATAAATATTCAAATCGTAATGATAAGCCATTGCCTTCAACATCACAATCTGGACGAATATTTGTTGAAAATTTACAGATTCCAAGTCTTGATTGGTGAAAAGAAATAATTTTTGAATACAAAGGAATAGAATATAACTTTGAATATAGAACTGTTCTTGATGGTATACGTCAGATTTTGATGAACAGAGACATTACAAAGGATTTTATATTTGAATCTGTCAAAGATGTAAATATAATTTTTTTGCAACCAATTTTTTAACATTTCTAATTGATTAACATTTTTTTTTTTTTGCTTTTATTCAGACTCGTCAATATACAGACATGTATGATTCTGATTGGTGGAGAAATGTAAAAAAAAACCTTCCAATTGGAGTACATGTTATGCCAATCATTCTGTATGCAGATGCTACACTTTGTGACCACTTAGGTAAAACATCACGGCATCCAGTATTTATGATGTTTGAAAATATTCCTTTAGTACGCAGAAATAAAACAGATGCCAAAATTTTATTTGGCTATATTCCCAGTATTGAATATTGTAGTACATCTGAAAAAAAATCAGCCCAGTATCGTTCAGCAACACGTGAACTTTTTCACTGTGCACTTGCAACTATATTGCAACCATTAAGAATTCTCAGCTATACTGGAATTCATCTATATGTTAACAAAATTTTTAAATGGTTCTACCCATTTCTGGCACTAATAATTTCAGATTGGCCTGAAGCATGTGCAATGGGTACTATTTATGGATCATCAAATGCATTACACCCATGCCATTTCTGTTTAGTAGATCGTGATTCAATGAATAATATTCATATTAAAAAAGAAGATATTATTATTCGCGATGAAAATAATACTAAAATTACTTTACGTCAAGGAAATAGTAAGCAAATTTCAACATATAATATGAGAAATGCTTTATGGAAATGGCTGTAAGTAATTTCAAAAATAATTATAATTGATTTTAATTATTTAATTAATTAATTATTATAAATAACTGAGCTACATTTTCATTTTATTAGATATTTTAACGTTTATACTATATGTGTACCTGATCACATGCATCATGCAGATCTTGGTCTTTTTCAATATCAATTACTATTTACGGTCGAATTGTTGAATTTAAAATATGGAAGTGGTCCAATAAAACTTCTTGAAAAACGACTTTCTCAAATTTCTCGCTATCCAAATCTTAAAATTTTTAAGAATGGATTTTAAAGACTTAATAGATTAACTGCATCAGAATATTGTGATTTGATGAAAATTATATTATTTGCTTTAGATCAGATGAAAATCTTAACAAGAATTTGTGTAACCTTTTTTCATTGTGGATAGATATGTATATATGGAGTCGCCAACAAGGATATTCTGACTCAGATCTTAATGAATTTGAGGTAAATTTATAAATATTTGCAATTTGAAATAGAAATTTCAGTAGTTTTAATAACTAATTTTTTACTTTTTAATAGAAATCAATTATTATATGGAGTAATTTATTTATAAAACTTATGTCAAGATTTTCGCGATCTAATCTAAATCTACCTAAGTTACACAGCTGGCGTTTTCATTTAATACCATCGATTTACCAATTTGGAGCTGTTAGTGGATTCACTAGTGAAACATACGAACTGCTGCATAAAACTAATGTTAAGTAACCATATCGTATGACAAATAAACGTCACATAAATAAAATCAATTGTGAGAAATTTTATTTTATTTTATTTATTAAATATTTTAAATTAAGTTTAATTAATATTAAATACTTTTATTAAGGTGCATCGTCAAAACATTATGACTCTTATATCAAAACTTCAATCGCGAATTTATAGTAATCATATTTATCATGGAATTATATCAAAAAAATTTATAAAAAAGTTAACTCAGCATACAATTGATCAATTTATAGATCAAATAAGAAATAATCAGAATTTAAATAATTTATTATGGTTATGTGGTTTTGAAAAACTTAAATCTTGTATTTATAATTATTTTCAAGATATTGAAGAATGGTCTATACAAGATATTGAAAATGAAACAATAAAAATAAATGTAAGTGAATTCGCATATTTGGATAATAGTCAAAATCCTATTATTATTCGTGCAACTCCTAATTATTATGGACAAGCTTGCTTTTCCGATGTTTGTGTTGAAATGGATGAATCTGAGTAAAGCTCTAATCAGTCCAGTCCTAATCCAGCAATCCGGACCAAAAATTTGGATTGGTCCAGTCCGGGTTGATGCTTCAACCTGGACCAAAATATTCAGTCCAGTCCAGTCCAGTTTCGGATTATAAATCTAATCCGGACCAAATTTCACAGATTGGACCAGACCGGACCAAATAAACATTTTCGCAATAGTTTTATATTAAAACCGTTGCGATTGTAATTATTAAATAAAAAAAATGTTGTGAAACATTTTTTTTAATATCTTATTATAAAAAAATGTTTACGCAACATTTTTTTAATTAATTTAATGAAAAATCGTTGCGAAAACATTTTTTTTAAAATATTATTATAGAAAAAACGTTTTCGCAACGTTTCTATAATTATTTAATGAAAAAATGTTGCGAAACATTTTTTCAAAGTAATTTTAACTAGAAAAACGTTTTCCCAACGTTTTTTCAATTAATTTAATGAAAAAACGTTGCGAAAACATTTTTTTTTTAATATATTGTTATAGAAAAAACGTTTTCACAACGTTTTTATAATAATTTAATGAAAAAACATTGCGAAATGTTTTTTCAAAGTAATTTTAACTAGAAAAATGTTTTCGCAATGTTTTTTCAATTAATTTAATGAAAAAACGTTGCGAAAACATTTTTTTTAATATATTATTATAGAAAAAACGTTTTCGCAACGTTTCTATAATAATTTAATGAAAAAATGTTGCGAAACATTTTTTCAAAGTAATTTTAATTAGAAAAACGTTTTCGCAACGTTTTTTTAATTAATTTAATGAAAAAACGTTGCAAAAACGTTTTTTTATTATAGGATCAGACCGGACCAGACCAAAATAACTGGTCCAGTCCGGTCTGGTCCCGGATTCTCCTTTTAATATAAACCGGACTGGACCAAAATGAACTAATTTTTCGGTCCGGTCCCAGGTTACTCCCAACCCGGACCAATCCGGACCATTTAGAGCTTTAAATCTGAGCAAGATGATTATTTAACAGATAATGGTTTATATTATGCAAAGGTTAGTAGTATATATGATAATAATTTCAGTTATTGTCTATCAAACAATTATTAAAAGTTTTGTTTATTATTTTAGGTTCTTTTAATTATTCAAGTTCTTTCAACAAAATTAGAAAAAAATCTTGAACTTGCTCTTGTATATTGGTATGACTTTGCATATTATGATCGTAATGATAATGATATGATAACTGATACACAACATCATGATGATGATAATCATGATAATCTTTATTTTTACAAATGCGCAATTCTTAAACATGTTGACCATTATACTCTAATTCCTATTGCTTCAATAGCAAATATAGTGCATATTATTCTGAAGTTTGATATGTCAAATGTTTTTTATATAAACAAATATATTGAATATTATTAAATAATAAAATAATACTTAATATTCATTTACTATTAAAATTAATTACTTTATTAGCGT